>VDFB02079169.1:77012-90727 GCA_007258455.2 Sequoia sempervirens | reverse complement strand
TTAATTGACTAGATCATGTCCCTTATTTATTTATTTTAAATTAGGATTTTCAACTGATGAAGGGTTGCAACTTATGCTACTTTTGTAAAAATATAACTTAATTCATTTGAATTGACCTTCTTACATTATATTTAGTTTTCACTTCCTTTCCTTTAAATTCTATAAGGATAGAATCAACAAATACTCTAATATTATATTAAGAAATGACATAATATAATATTGGAATATATTAGATTATAATAGCACATTGAATAACGATCAATATAATTTATTTTGTAATTATTCATTCATCACAATATGATTTTTATAAAATATTTTTAAAACATAACTACTAAAATTTTTAGACAACTAAAATAACATCCTTACCATCATCAAATCATTCAAACAAGTAAATTACAAAATATGATCTTGAATTTCCCACACAAAACAAAATGTTATTAAGGAAACAATTGTTGAAATGCTCCTATTAATAATGTAATAAAATAATAATATTTTAGAATGCATTATATACTAATAAATCATAAATATTTTAGTATATAAAAAATCTAACTACTAATATTAAAATTTTTCTTCTCTAAATTATTTAGTTTCAATCAAAGAAGCCTAGCATTTTTTTAATGCAGTTATCTTCTTTCATTTGTAATTTCCATTACAAAAGAAAGATTTAGGTTGATAATTTATTAATAGGAAATGGATGATTAAATAGAATAAAAGGTTCTTTCTAAAGAGTTTTTGTAGGGTGCATTTGTGTTAAACAAGATGCAATCAACATAATAACATAAAAAATATATAGAGATAAAAAGGTGACCTAAAGCTTGTCTATGAGAGTCACTACTATTTGAGGCTTGAGAATTTTGTAGAAAGAAAAATTTAGGGTGTGTAATAATTCTTTAATTATCGAGGGTTTATGTATTCTTTGAGATGTCTTCAACTTGGAGCCCTAAATAAATATATGTGCTCAAGATATTCACTGGCAAGAAGAATTAGACACCTCTATTATTCCAAGATTCAATTTCCCTGTTAGGCTTATTTTCAACAATACTTATGATGGGAAGTAGTTTTTATAGAGTTATAAAATGAATCAATTAGTCCAATATTTCTTTCCATGAACTATAAATTAACATGAACATCTCCACCAAAATAGCTACGAAATTTCATATCTACATATTATTTTATGAAGTAGATTACTTTAGTTGGATCTCAAAATAAATAATAGGATTGAATATAAGATTACAAAATTTGATAATGAAACATACAAATTAACCCCCCCTTTTTTATTTTGGTATCTTACCTCATGTCCCCATGCGGCTGCTTAACTCCATTTTCAGCTTAAATTTAAGCAGTGGAAGTGTTCCCATGCATAAATTTTATTGTTGGGAAAGAGGTTAATTTGGAATCTTTTCCTATTTTAATGGAGTAGCTACTGTCTAGGATTTGAAAATAAGCCGTGGGAAAAAATGGGGGGCTGGAAATATGTAGCAACTACATATTGTTAAAAATCCACGTGGCTCCACAAATTTCTTTCCCTCTTTTTTAAGATTTGTTTTTTTTTTCTTTTTCTAATTTTTTTTTGTACAAATTATTATTAATACTGTTAATACAAATTTAAGCTGGCTGCTAAAAAATAAGCAGAAAAATTAAATATTCATGGGTCCATCCGCTCCACAAATAACTCCTAAATAATTTTAGTAGTAGCTTCTAGTCAAAATAAGCTACACAGCTGCATGTGGACATGAGGTTAGATGATCAATAATTATTAAATAATCCCTCACAATTAAGAGGCCTAAGGGTATAGGAACTTTAAGAGAAAGTTCAAATGTTCCAATGCTTCTATGGACTATTTAAAACATTTGTAGTATTTATTTCCATACTATTTTTTCATTGCTTAATCACACCTTTCTTCCATGCCCTCCATAGAATTTTGTGAATATGGATACTTTCTTAAAGTCTTGCAACCTTTAAGTCCCTTAACTAGTGCACTTGTAATAGATGCCTAGAAGAGACGAATGTTAAGTATTTCCTGTATTTCTCTTGAAATTTACTAAGAAAACACAATTTTTTTCAACGATGAAGCCAATAATCAATATTGCCTCTTGAACTTAATTATAAAAAATTTCTGGAATCATGTTTCACAATCAACTATATATTTACTTGAAAGGCTAGGAGTAATCTCAATGCAAGAATTGTATACAACTGAAAAAAGTTACTTTTCCACACAAACTAAAGTTGGTCTAAGGTCATGAAACTCAAATATCAATGCATATTTTCATAAAGAAACATAGAAATTTAAAATTTCATTCAAAATGAAAGTTGTTGATTTAAGCATTAACATTCAAATCAACATCAACATGACAAAAGTCATGTTGAGATGAATAAGACACTCCTCGAAAGAAAAATGATTTGCAGAAGCACCCTTTATCCAAATTACTCAAAATTTCTTCTTCAACAAAAGAGATGCAGTGCTACATGGATCAAATAATCTGTACTACTCAAGGAAAAACTATTAATAGCCCAAACATTTATTTAGTAAAGTTTGAAGAAACTAATACTTTATCTTAGAAGAATAGCCGGTCGCTTTTGAAAATTCCATCCAGACATGACCCTAAGATAAAGACTTTGCCCCTGCCTCGTCAACCTCACTAATAATTTATTTATTGTACTTCAAACTATAAAGTAGATGAGTTGACTACACTACTTACACAGCCTCTGTTTACGTGAAGTATGAGTGAACACAAGCCAGCAGGGGTATTCTAATTAGATTCTTGGTAAATGTCCCAGGTGGTGAGGGTGCTTCTGTATGTTGCAATTAATTCGGTTTGTAAGATTTTGTGCAAGGGAGAAGAGTGCGCAATGGATCGGGGAGGCTTGTACTGGCTCATGCTTATTGCTCCTTTCTCTAGACGATGTTGCATGAGCTTGTGGAAGCTTCCTTGCTCGACAACCCCAAGCTCTAAGGTCCCAATTCTGCCGGCGTTTCGGCCTTTCTTGTAAGCATGATTGAAGGATGCATCCAACATGCAACAGCATTCTTGCATTATACTTGCCATTTTTCCTTCATTTGCATTCAGAGGGACTTCAACTTCCACAAAGATAACATAATGTCCAGGGCTGCAAGAGTGATCGACACAGCTTGTGTACTCCACCACCTCCACTCCACCCTCTCCTTTCAGAAATGACGACGCTTTCTCCATCACATTTTGCAGCTCTCCTTCATCCGTCTTGTCGGTGTTCACTGACAGCAATATGTTGTTGCGTTTCACGTATTCGACTTCTGGGCTGCCTCCATTGAATCCCGTCATTTTGATTACGTCCCCCAACTGATACCTGTAAAGACCTGTGCAGGTTTAATGTAATGGATTTAGTTGCATGGTGAAATATATACTTTGATGTATAGAGAGAACACCAAATTAACACACAGACCCTCTAGTTCTAACATAGGGGATTACCTTGAAAAGTCGTTACAACTGGCTGGTAATAATGACCCACTTGAAGATCGCCCAATTCCAGAATCTTGGCCAACGTGCTATCAGAGTCTACTGCTGGTACAAAAATATCATTGGTCCAGCTTTCAACGTCAACTTGGTGGTGGAGTTTTGTGAGTGGGATGAACTCATAGAAGGCTGTGGTTGGCAGAAAGGTGAAGAGTGTTGTTGCTGCGGTTGTAGGCTGCTTGCAAATGGCGAGATGCCCACCCTCTGATGCACCGTAGGAAAGCCCATAAATGGGCAAATTTCCTGAGTAGTAATTAATTCTGGAGACATATGGTTTCATGAGAGGACCTCCTGCTCTGCATTGGATGTACAAAGCATTGGGCCACAGCCTCCTTACTATTCCCTCCCATGAAGGTTTGCAACATTCTCTCTCGATAAGCTCTGCCAATTCCAAACTGGCATGCATATGGAGAAGTCGCAACACCGCCCTCCGCACACTCTCATCTTTTATGTCTTCGCTCAGTGTAGCGTTTCTTATGTCTTTGCATATGCACTGCAAACAAAGTTGAAGTGAAAAGTTGTATTATTTTTATGCAAAAATAGAGTTCTACTATTGGCTCTCTAAAATCGTATTTACCTGCCAGGAAGTTCGGAGCATGGTGAAGGCCGCGTCCATGTTGAAAGCAAACCCTGCCTCCAGACACCAAACTTGTGAAGGCTGTAGGAGCCCGCAGAGCAAATGGCAATACAAAGCCTGCGGACTATCTTCAGTGAGCACCACTTCAATGGGACTCGTGTATTTCTTGGAATCATAACTGTTCCTAAATCCTTCGCTTCTGTAGTAATTTGTGAGAGCAGATCCTACCTTGTGCCCTGCTTTTGTTTCAAATTGCCTACCCGCCACAGTAACCGAGAATATTTTCCCCTTTGTGTGCAACATAGGATTACTACTGCCTGACTCATTTGCAGCCCTGAAAACAAAACAAAATGATTCAGTAAAACCAATTCTAATACTTTCTTTGTAAAGAAGAGTAAAGTGGGTGCAAACCTTTTAACCAACTGTAACATGTATTGCTGAGCGGTTTCGAAAACGGATTCGTATTCTCTGGTAACGGGAAATTTCTTGGACTTTCCAGCGGTTGTACCTGAGCTGTAAACACATATGCACAAAGAAAATTTAGATATGCTGAAGATTTGTCCTAGGGAAATCAATTTAGTAGGCCTAGGTATTGATACCTAATTGAAAAACATCGAACAGGGTAGCTGCACAGAAGCGGAGATTTGTCTCCGCCAGCAATACGCTCAGCGTATTCTTCAATGTCAGCGTAATCACTGAGCGGAACTAAATGCTTGAACACACTTTTGCTCAACATCTCCTTCCTTAACCCATACTTAGCTAAATACTCGCAGTTTACATTGTCCTGCAGTATTTTTAGTAGCGTTTCCTCCTGCACTGACCCAGCGTTTGCCAGCATTGCTTCTAATTCCACCAACACCAAATCTTCACACTTTTCCTGCATGTCAACCATTTCTAAAAGACTTGTGGACAACTTATGAGGATAATTCTATGGTTCGAACCCTTTTATAACAAGTTTGGACTGAATTAATTATTCTGCCTTACTGCTCGAGAGACGGTGAATGAAAGTATTGAAGTGGCCGTGCCGGCCGGATGTTTGTTTGATGTTGGGTTTTGCTTTCACCGACGATATTATTTATATGTATATTTAAGCTCAACTGTAGTTCAGTGTACTGTAGTAATGAAGACTCTATGCTTGAAAACTCTGGCGAACTTTGAATGAATTATAAATAAAGACGTCGTTTTACATTTGTGCGCACGGGTGGCGAATACTGTTGAATTCCAGCGTACTTTGACTTTCAAATCCTACTACCGTTTTTAGCCTTTGTTTACACTATAATCGTTGTTCTTTTCGGTTTGGCATATATATATATATATAGCTGCTGGATTGACGATGGGTTGGTCAAAGAGGGGCAACAAAGAAATCAATAAAGATTACATAAGTATTTCAAGATAGTTATCTTGAAAAGGAGATTTACCACCAAATTCTCAACAATCAAGAGAAAAAAAAGAAAAGAAAAAAGAAAGAAATATCAACAATAATCAACTCAAATCATTGTGAAGAAGGTGAAGGTCAATAAAGATTACATAAGTATTTCAAGATAGTTATCTTGAAAAGGAGATTTACCACCAAATTCTCAACAATCAAGAGAAAAAAAAGAAAAGAAAAAAGAAAGAAATATCAACAATAATCAACTCAAATCATTGTGAAGAAGGTGAAGGAATTGTGAAGATTGATCAGGAGATAAGGGATCTCAACATGAAACATTCCAACTACGATTAATCTCGAAAGTCCATTTGGCAAGAGAATCAATGACCTCCACTCACAGGGAATATGAACAAAAGAGATGAAATCAATGTTTCAAGAAAGACAAAATTTGTATCATAAAGAAAACCAACTGCCAAGAGGAGTCATCAAAATTCTCTTTGTTCGAAAGAGAAACTAAAATCATGGAATCTATCTCACAAATAACTTGTTTTCAACCTTGTTCATAAGCTTTCTCCAAAGCCACAAAGATTAGAATCCCTTGAACACTAGCTCTTCTCTTCAATTAGTTCCAATGGGGGAAAATATATCTCCTCAAAATCCCAAACTTGGTAGTTGAAACATCCTCAAAAATGTTGGAAGATTGCCTCAGGGAAATTCTTAGGGTCAAGATTGAATATTGATGTCTTCAAAAGTTGGAACTTAAAATCTGTTGGGATTAAGGTCTCTCAACCTTAGAGTCTCAACATGATGAATTATTTTTTAATTAATTCTTGCATAATTATTTTTATCCTAAGTTATTAACTTCCTAAGTTGTCATTCATCTTTGTGGGACTTCTTTGTGAGGTGGCATCCTTCATGGCAAGTGATGAGATGGAATAATCCCTATTTTTTAGGTAGTTGGAACTCACTTGGAAGATACTATATTTTGGGGAGATGTTGTCATATATTTCCATTTTGGAGTGGAAATTTATTTGGCAATTTCCTTTGTTGACTGAAGAGTCTTGGTTTACAAATTCTATTATGGATTGGAATTGTATTTTAGTAGCTGGCATTTATTGTGGAGTTCACGTTTGTTAAGTGGTGTGAGGTAAGGAAAGCATCTATTCTTGGTTATTGCAGTTTCTATGTTGAACTTACATTGTATTTGGCAAGATGACCATTATAGATGAGATAGGTGTTGTTGGTTTTAGAAGTTGCTATGTGCAACATTTCATGGATTAGTAAGTTATTGTTTTTGACACAAATTACCTCTTTGGCTTTGAAGTTGGTTTTGGAAACCATGGGAGCCTATCTTTTCATGTTGAGCTCTATTTTTATGTTGGTGCCTTAAGCATGTTTTACGAGATAGGTTGAAGATTTTTCAAAGATGCCATTATGTTGCGGAAATTATTCCAGAACCCATAACCCTGTAATACTGTGAAAACGAGAATAACTCTTAGATTGTATTGTAACTTTTGTTGTTACTGATTAATACAATTGAGCTGAGGGTTTGGAGTGTGGGTTATTTCTCAAAAGGGTTTTCCCATGTATATGCTGTGTTATGAGTTTTTTGTTTTGAATATCTATTTATGTGTTTTTAGATGTGCATTTGAATATGTAAATGTTAATTGGTTTAGAATTTTTTGCAACTCTCTCCTGATAGATTTAGTGTAGGAAATTGTTTCCACCACCCGTGTTTCCTTTCAGAATCCTCCTTGATAGTCCATGGTTCCGAGGAAGATGTACAAGTTATTCCTTTGAAAAAGGATTCTATGTTTTAACTCAAATTTAGAGAATATAAATGTGTCTCTTCTTTGGGTCTATCTCTTGAATTTTGGTAAGATAAAGTGTTGAAGGGTATAGCTAGCTCTTTTGGGTAACTCATAGTTATTGACACCATGCTATACTCAAGCATTATGCATCATGCTCTTTTTGTAGATTCACAATTTGTGATATTGACACTAATAGTTTGACTCAAAATTAAGTTTCATACGTGAACCCTCTTGCAAATTTTTTCTAAAGCCACTTCTTGATAACACATTGATCCACAAAATATATCCCTTTACATGTATTTAGATTTTAGAAATTTCACAATAACAATCATCTAAATAGAATCACCCCATACCTAAACTAAATCATGCATGATCACATCATTATATCTAATTCAGAAAAAAGGGAAACAAATTAAAATAAAATTTGTAATAAGAATATCATAGAAGAATACGAGATCCAATCATCAAAGATTTCATACAATAAAATCACCAACATCAACAATTCAGTGTATTATCTCCCACTATTAAGTCTTTGCCTGCCATCATGCTATTGTTCACCTACGCTCCCCAGTCGTGCGCTTTAAATACAAATAACTTATTTAAAATGGATTCGAAGTTTGCAAAAGTTTGACTGAATTGACCTAATATTTAAGTTTTGATTGATGCATGAGGATGATGTTCCTCTGAAAGCAAAATCCAGCTTTATACAGACATTCCGCCGCCATCACCACTCAACCACAACAATCGAATTTTTATGTCAGCTGCCAATAGACCAACTTGTAAAAGACTGTGATGCACGACAATTCTGAAAGCAAAATCCAGCTTTATACAGACATTCCGCCGCCATCACCACTCAACCACAACAATCGAATTTTTATGTCAGCTGTCAATAGACCAACTTGTAAAAGACTGATGCACGACAATTCTCTATAAGAGAATAATCTCCTTCATTTAGGAATGCAATGAAAGTGTTTCAGATATAATTCTCCTCTTTTTGGCATTTCCATTTTTGGATTAGGATGAGTCATGCCCATCTTTATATGCAAGTGCAGTGCAACTACCAGGGGAAAGAAGAGCACTTAACGTCGGTGTTTATTTCATCTTCGACATGTTTACTGTCAAGGCAACAACAACAATCAAATACAATTTCAAAAATCAAAGATTTGAAAGGTAAGAAAGATAACCCTAAACACCATTTCCTTGTTTCTGTTTTGACTCTGCCACGAGTGATCTCTTGTAACATAAAATGGCAGAGGATCGGTGCTTCCAGGATTCCATGTTATATATTTCTAAATTTAAATTTATAACTTTCTTCTGTTGTTTTAAAGTGGGGATGACTTCCATTCATAAATACATAAATTTATTTATCTTTGTTTCTTAAATTATACGTTTTAATTAGAGGGAGGTTGACAGTTAACCTTCACATAACGCTAGAATTACTTGTAAAGTGTGCTGAGAATGTAACGCTCTAAAACAGCATGCCTTGTTTTGATTTGATTTAGGATATTATCTATGTGCTTTTTAATTACTCCTTACCTACATCTAATATCCCTCATTTTGGTGATTCCAATTTTAGCTTGTTATATTATTGTTGCAATACAAATTTTGTTTTCAAATATATATGTAAATAAGCATTCTACATTTTTATAATTATTTTATATATTTCTAAATTTAAATTTATAACTTTCTTCTGTTGGTTTAAAGTGTAGATGATTTACAAACATAAATACATAAATTTATTTATCTTTGTTTCTTAAAATTATACGTTTTAATTAGAGGGAGGTGGACAATTATCCTTCACACAACGCTAGAATTACTTGTGAACTGTGCTGAGAATATAACACCCTAAAACAACATGTCTTGTTTTGATTTAATTTAGGATTTTATCTATGTGCTTTTTAATTACTCCTTACCTACATCTAATATCCCTCATTTTGGTGTTTCCACTTTTGGTTTGTTATATTGTTGTTGCGATACAAATTTTGTTTTCAAATATATATGTAAATAATAATTGTACATTTTTATAATTATTTAATATATTTTTTTGATATCGTGTGATTATTAGTTATGAATAATAAAATGATGAAATTGTTGACATTATATCTATATTAAGAAAATAGTATATATTGTGATGACATTAATCCTATTCTATTCATATTGTTTTATAAATTATGATTTATTCAAGTAAAAGGTTGTACTATCAAGATGCTTCATGGTAATTGTGGTTATAGGAATAAATTATTGGTAGGCAATCAAATAAGGTCAATTGGAAATAATCCATGAATATAGTGAGACTTGATATAGTATTAATCATTTGATGTTTTTGATGTTTGAGATGAATGAAGTTATTAGTATGCATTATTTTGAGTTACAAGTATTATCATTTTTTATAAACATTAGTGATAGTACTCTGATCAATATCATATAATAGATTTCCTTTTTAGACTTGAAATTCTTTTTTTTCTCACTTGTGTAATATAATCAAATTTTTTAACTATAGTAGTTAACGAAAGAACTATTTCTCTACTCATTCATATAGGTTTGATAACATTATAATATATATAATCATGGAAAAGACATGAGTTTCTCAACCTTATCACAAGGATTATGGTGGTATGAAAATAACCTTATAGTATTTTGGAGTTGTGATTCTATTTGTTGTTAGGAGGCCTATTCCATTTGAAAATACAAAAATCCTAAAGTCCTAAGTATCATGACAACTTCTGCATGGTCATTCCTAGAATGAAAATTCTAAATATAAATTTTAATATGCATTGTGCAAAACATAAATAAAAGAATACCACCACCAAAGTGGAAACTTTGGGATAGAAGTAGTTAATAGTATAAACTAGCTACTTTGGATCATTTAATCAATCCTCTTGAAGGAGGTGAAGGTAGTGGAGTTTGTGATAAATCATTAGTTTTGCATGGGTTAAATTACAAAAAACATATTGGAGCCTATGGCCAACTTTTTGTTTCATGCCATAGTTAAAATTTTAACCCAATCTATGAAAATGTCATCTCAATTTGTGTCCCCTTTGCTATCAAAATTTTCCTAAACCAAGTCAAAATATCAAAATTCATGAGCCTATTATGTGTCATGGTTGCATAGAAGGTCAACTAAAATAATTTTGTAAAGTCAAAATTTGTTTATCTCAAAAAATAGTAACTTGCTAGTTTTAAAAAGTGTTGTTAGATGAACATGTATTGACTTAAAAATTTAGCCATAGCTCCAAAATTATAAAAAAAATAATACTATGGTGGAAAAATTAGCCAATAATCACCTACAGATAATGAGATATTAAATTTTCAAAATCTTGAAATCTTAAAAATCTATTCAAATTGGATTCTAAATCTTTGAATGAAGGAATATTTTTTTGAACGTTATAAAATATATTGTGGCATTTTCAAGAGCATAAATCAACCCAATCTATGAAAATGTCATCTCAATTTGTGTCCCCTTTGGTATGGAAATTTTCCTAAACTAGGTCAAAATATCAAAATTCGTGAGCCTATTATGTGTCATGTTTGCATAGAAGGTCAACTAAAATAATTTTTTAAAGTCAAAATTTATTTATCTCAAAAAATAGTAACTTGCTAGTTTTAGAAAGTGTTGTCAAATGAACATGTATTGACTTAAAAATTTAGCCATAGCTCCAAAATTATAAAAAAGAAAATAATACTATGGTGGAAAAATTAGCCAATAATCACCTATGTGATAATGAGATATTAAATTTTCAAAATCTTGAAATCTTAAAAAACTATTCAAATTGGATTCTAAATCTTTGAATGAAGGATTTTTTTTTTGAACATTATAAAATATATTGTGGCATTTTCAAGAGCATAAATCACATTGAGATCTCCATTTTTTAATAAATGGAAGGTCAATTGGATACTTGGATCAAAAGTTATGGCTTCTAGAAGGTTTTTTTTTTCAAAAGTACTCATGAACACAAAAATGTTTGTTATTTTTCAAGATTCTAAAAGAAATTTGACAAGAATATTAACTAAACATACCATAGAGGAAAAATAAACATGAATTTTAATTTTCTATTTGCAATAATTCTCAAATTTGGTCACCAAATAAAATTCAATTTCATTAGCATAGATTATGATTTTGGAAAGAATGAAAGGGAAAATTTGTTGAACGTTGTTATTTTCTCCTTGAAAAGTAATAAAGTTTTACTTTCTATCCCATTATTTTGTATCAAATTTTATTTGTAATAATGATATGAATACATCTAATTAACTCCTACATACATTGCATGTTCTTTGAGATATTTAATTTTTCAAGGATAGAAAAAGTTATTTTCTCACACATTTGCTATAGGATTCACTAGTTTGGTCAATTCAGATTATTATTTCTAGATAGTGATATGGGTATGTGGTGTTCATGGAGGATTCTTAAGTAGAATATCATTCCATAAGTCAAATGAGGATTTTTATAATATTGTGAGGAAATAATAATTTATTTTTAAACCACATATTAGAATGTTGACATTAATAACATATTGGAACAATTTCTAGACTTTGTAATCCCAATGGGTAGGCTCCAATATTTCCTAGTATTCATATCCAATTAAACTATTAAAAAGACAAAAACTAAACTTTGGTCTTCTATATTACTAGTTTAGGTTTATGTTCATGTCCACCCATTAACAATACAATGAAATTAGTATTTAAAAACTATTCTCAAACCCTTCCTATTTTTTACATAAAAAATTATCTACTTTATCACTATAATAAACCTATTTTTCTACAAATATCTAGTGTTGTTATTAGGTCCACATGCCTAGGTTTTTTAGAGGTTAAAGTGTAGGAGTGTCATATATATATATTGTTGACCCATTACTCATAGTATACATTGATCACAAAGATTCACAATATCTTAGAAGATTTTTGTAATAGGTTGAAGAACAAAACAAATTGCAAAAAATATTATGGCTTTTATTGTGTTCCATGAGTTAAGAAGAGAATGGTAGGAATAGAAATGGGATATGAGCTTTTAGTTGGTTTTTTTTAACAACTCAATCTCCTAGGTGTTATTACTATTATTCAATGTGTGGTATTTCTAGATCATCTTGCAAGAAATAGTTATTGGTCCAAATGTGGATGTCTTCTAGGCTTAATTCTTGAACTAAAGGAAATAGGGTTCCACCTTTTAGAAGATGGAACTAAGGGACCTATTTCACTCTAGTTCATTAAAGGAAACCAAGATCCCTCAACCAATTGACTTGATTGAGGAATGGAATAGGGTTAGGATGGCTTCCTTGGGTGTGATTAAATAAAGTGGGTTCACCACTAAGCAAATACTTAGAAAGAAGGAAATGCAAACGATATAAAAATATAGCTATATATGACCTAGCAAATGAAACTCTTAATCAAAATAATGAACTAGAGATAAACAGAGGTGCACCTAGAAGATTAGAGATTCTTGAAATAAGGTCTGCAATCCTGAAATTATGACTTTTGATGCACATTGGGACTCATATGCTAGGCTAGGTGATTTAGTCCCATTTTAGGGTTTTAGGCTAAATCTAGAATATGCAACTATTAAACTATGATCTACAAAAAATAGATGAAAATTGGTATACTGGGACTCATATGCCCAAGGTGGAAATTTAGTCCCAATATCAAGGTTTGGCTAAAACTCTGGTATCCTCTAGTGATCTTTTGTAGCTTCTCTCATGTCCTCTTTGAGTCTGAAACTCTGAATTTTGGCTTATAGGTGACTTTCTGTGAAGATGACAACTTCTTGACAACTTTCTTCAATCTTGCAACTTAGTCTTCAAAGGATCTTTGAGCCTCAAAACACCTAGATATGCAATCACATATGTAGAGGAGAGAAAAATATTGTTTTGTTAGTGGATAGGGGTTTGCTTTGGTGAAACCCTATTTTGGTAATCAAACCTTGAAATGAATAGAAATGTGAAAGGAAAGATGAATGAACAATATGTAATGTTGCAACTCACCAGACTCTTGTAACAAAGGATACAAACTTATGTTAAATGACTATCATGAATGTAGATCTTGATTCTTAAGTCTATGTTGTGAATCTTGACTTGAATGCTTACTTGAATCATGCAAACCTACATCACAAATATTAGCTAAAAAACACACATGATGCATGATGACTTTGACATGATGCTTGAATCTTGAATATAGCTCTAGAATGCTTGATAATTAGCTCTTGAAAATGCTCTTGATCATAAATTTTCAATAATTCTTGAATACTTGGATTGCTAGGTCTTGTTAGGAGAAAATATGTGAAATGACCTTGTATTTATACTTATTTATGCCATTTTTTTTGAAATTACAACACTACAAGCTGACATCAGATCTAGGAGAATAAAATACACCAAGAATTGAATTTAAAGTAAGTCCAAGCTAAAGTGGGACTCATATGCCAATTGGGATAGCATGACCCATATGCCAGTTGGGGCGTATGAGTCCCAGTAGCCTAAGCT
>VDFB02079169.1:16507-76261 GCA_007258455.2 Sequoia sempervirens | reverse complement strand
GTGGTAAGTTGCAACACTTGTCATTTGTCACTTTTTTATCCAATTTTCCATTGCCAGACCAAGGGTAAGAACTCTTTACATCATCATAGCCATTGTGGAGCTAAAAATAATGAAATGGGTTTTCAATTAGCAAAGAGCCTATATGAGACAACAATTTCTCCCCTCTCTTGTGTGCAGGTTGTAGATTTGAAGTGGGTTAGGGAGAATATTGAAGTCATAAATGCAAGATTAAGAATTCAAGCCTCCTACTTCAAAAAATTAGGTCAAATGGAATTAATAATCAAAAGAAAAAGTTTTGAAGTTGAGTCCAAGAAGAAAGAACCTGGAACATAGAAAAATATGTTCTTTTAAAATGAAGGGTTCACCAATAATTTACTAAAAATAGAATGGGAAAAATAGGGTGTAATGAACCTATCTTTCTTCTATTTCATTAGGAAACGAGATCCCCCCAATGATAGGATTGACTTTCAACCCTAGGTATCTCAACCCAATTAGAGATCTTGCAAATTTCCTTATGATAGAGGATGAGGTCAAATCTGCTTGAATAACACTTTTGGGAGATAAAAATAAAATAGTATATGAACTCAAATATGCAACATAAGACCTAAATCATGTAGATGAAGCATAACTCTATCAGAAAAAACAAACTTCTGTCAGATTTGAAGAAGGTAAGACACTAAAAAATTGTCACCAAAATTTGTTGCTAAGTGTCCAAATGGAAAATGAGTCCTTGTACAAAAAAATTCCTCAAATTTTTAGTTGCCTCTAGTGATGGATCTGACATGGCTTTTCCCACAGGCTTCAAAACAAAAGTTTTAGAAATAAATCTAGGATCTGAGTTTCCATGGTCTTGACATTTTTTTGTGGTAACTTTGAAACTTTGACAACTTTTGCAATTTTTCACTTTTGAGATCTTCAATTCCAATCATTTCTTCACCTATGAACTGCACATAAACAAGAGAGGGAAAAAATGTTTTTTTTTGGTCGTTTTCCTTGGCCAAACCTCATTTTGGTAATTAAACCTTGGAATGCAATAATGATAAAAAGAAGGAATGATGAATGAACACTAGCTTGTTACAACTCACCAAACCCCTATAATGGCTACCTTTGGAGTCCACTGAATTCTGACACATCACTCCAAAGATTAGATCTTTCATGAAATGGCTTGATTGGATGCTTGATTTAACACTTGATTTGATGCTTGAATGCTTGAAACCTACATTACAATGTTAGCTCCAAAAAAATGCATGAACACACATAAATCTTGACATCATGATATGATCTTGAATGATGTTGTAGACGATTGATTAATCTTCTCTTTAATGCTTTTGACAATAATATTTACTCATATGAAAGTTTCCTTCTTTCTAGATGGTTTGAATTGATAAAATAACTATGCATTTATAGGTGATTTTCTAATTTTCCAACAATTACAATTCAAAAGGTGACAATTGCAACTTGAATTGAGATGATTAAAATACCACCAAAAACATATTTTAAATTGGTTTCTAGAATATAAAGGGGATCCATTCACCCTTGGGCGAATGGGTACTAGGACCTAAATCCATGAAACACAATTTTCAAGGTGTTTAATTTGATGTTTGTAATTATTTAATGCAGGTTTCCCTTTCAAAAAATGAGATTAATTAAAATTTTAAATGCATAATTGGGTCAATTAGAGGATTAATTAAGTCCAATTTAATTAGGGAACCCAAACATAGTGTGAAAATATAAAGGAGTACATTTTTGTACACTACAATTATCCCCCACTTTAGTGAGAGGATGAGCCCTACACTCAAACTCACACTAAAGTAGAAAAATAAGCATCAAGAGGGGTCCAAGTGTACAAATGTTAGATGGATAGGATGGAAAAGATCAAGGAGGGTGATCAAGCCCCCAAAATAAAGATCCCATAACAAACCAACATAAGCACAAAGGGACACACATCAATGTATGATATGAAAAAAACAAGACAAGATTCACAAAAATACAATGCAAAAATTAATGAAAAGAGGAAAGAAAGATGAACTTGAAATTTGTATTATGCCATGTCCACCAAATACACTCACAAGGATGTAAAATCACTTATGAAACACATGGATCCATAGGCAAGCAAGTTTTGTTATGATTGGTGGCCATAAAAAATATACTCACAATGGTTAATGTAGTCCAATATACACTAGGTGAGCCCCAAAAGAGTGGCTAATGGGAAATTCATGCCAAGTCTATAGGATCCCATACATGAACCATACCAAAACTTATACCCCTTCATAACTTTGATAAGGCACCATAGAAATGGTCACAAGGCTAGCAAGCTACATTACGCTAGACACTCATGAAAAAAAAGGCTCCACTAGCAAGCAAGTTGTGTTATGCTTGGTGGCCATGATAGAGTTTGTAAATAAGATAAGGTAGTCAAAGGGGTTTTTCTTAGTTCATGAAAGGTATCACCTTAGGGAACATCTTTCTAAATGTCACAAAGGGAGGACTAGTCAAGGAAAAAATATTCACAACTTAAGGAATGCAAGCCATAGCATTACCACTAAGAGGAATCCCATATGCCAAGAAAGGTCACACTCTTGAAGGGAATCAAACCCAATGTCACAACCAAGAAGACACATCACATGAATTGAGAAGGCCATACTTTAAATATAAAGTTCATACTTCCTAGGAGGTGTATGTTATCATCACTAAGAAGGGGACATGTAAACAATGAACGAGGGACAATATGCCTTCCACTTAAAATTTCAACATACTTTCTATGTTGGTATTTTAATTAGAAAGAGAGGATCCTTGAAAAGAATGCACACCTCAAAAAAATTGTTATCCTTGCACCCTAATTATAGAGACAAAGACAACCACTAAGAAATTTCATGTTATTGTGAAGATAAATATGGTTGCCCCTAAAATTTTACCACCATGAATGGCAATGAGCAAGACACATAAAGCTACTAATTCCACATAGTGATGAGAAACATGATAGGATGAAAATCATTATCAGTTAGAGGAAATATGTGCATCTTGACATAAGGAGGAGCACCACAATCCTTAAGATGTTGAATTTTATTACTCAAATCCTTACATTCATTAGTAGAGTTCCCATGTACTCAATGATATGCACAAAATGAACTTTTTTTGTAAAAAAATTTCATGTTCTTGGAGGGAGAATTATCAACCAGGCTTGGAGAAGCCTCAAAAAGGTATCTTCCTTATCAATAGTAGAAGATGTTCCTTTATTTTGTGGAAAATATATTTCTTGCTTAGTACAAGGTGTCATATATACACAAGACTCTTTAGATTGTAAGATTTTGTACTCTCCCATAAAGGAGGGTGTAAAATATAATGAACCCCAATCATTACTAAGACATACATATCTTTGAAGATGTCTTATGAGTGTTTTGCATGATGACATTGATATTAAGTGAAGGTGTATTTTATGCTTTCATTTATTTTGAAGGAAAATAACCAAGACTTTATGAAATTGTTCTTGTGTGGAAGGATCTATAGGGAAAAAAATACCTTGTTCTCTAGCATCACATCACTTTCCATTAAATATATAGCCAAGTTGTTTCAAAAGTTCATAAACTCTTCCATAAAATTTTTCCATTCTTTTAGATTTGGTGGTTTCTCATGATCACACTCATCATATAATTATTTTTTTCTTCTTTTCTAAAATATGTGGACTCACATAATTTTTATGACTCAACTTGTGTTGATATTATGACAGCTTTTTTCTCCTTGAAACATAGAAAATTGTTGCTCTATGTTCTGGGAGATAGAACCAATTTCCTTCAAGTTTCATTCAAGGAAACCTTAGAGATCTTAATCAAGGGATGGAAATGTAGGAAAGAGATCTACAATATAAGGTGTCCTAGGGGTGTGATTAAAGACTAAAAGGGGGTTCACCACCAAGCAAGGGCTTGGAAAAAAATTAATGCAATGATATGTTAGCCTAACTATGCAACCCAAGATATCAAATTGAAAATCAAAAGAATGAACTAAAAAATGATAGAGGGGCACCTAGAAACTAAAAAATATTGAAATAAGGTTTTGTAATTCTGCAAATATGAGTTTTGAATGTACACCTGACTCCTACATTAATTGAATAGAAAGGGATTATTCTAGTTTAGGGTTCTGGATCAGAACCAAAACGGTATCCTAAACCAAGATCTGTTTAAAACGCCTCAAAATTAGTAATTGGAATCCATACCACAAGTGGAAATTTAGTCCCAGTATCATCATGAATAGAGGCGAAACTATGATATCCCTCCACACCCTCCATATCTCTATCAAATCTCCAAGTCTGAAAACACTAATTGCAAAACTCCATAGTATTCTCTAAAGATCTTCCAAAATGTAGACGACAACTGGACAACTGATCTGATGTGACTTTCCAATATTTCTACAGATCTTTCAACCTAGATCTACAAATCACATCAAAGAGAGGGAAATGTTGATGAAATAGTGGATAGGGTTGCCTTTGTCAAACTCATTTTCAGAATCAAACTTGAAATAATAGAAATCGAATGAAGGAAATGGAATGGAAAAAATAAGCTGCTGGTAACTCACAAACCCCGGAAGAAGTAAGGAAGACAGGTGAACAATATCATGAATGTAGATCTGACTTTGAATCATCAATCTTAATTTGAAGCTAGCTGAATCACAAGAACTTACATCACAAATGTTACTAAAGAAATACATGATGTATGGTGACTTGGTATGATGATTGATTCTTTGGAATGCCCTTCAACATTTTGATATCACCATCGCTCTAAGAAACTCTTGACTTAGATAAACTAGACAATACTTGCCTGAAAGTTACTAGAGAAAATATAAGGAAAAGAACCTTATTTATAATGGTTGCCTGAAATTACAACACTACTTGAGGTGACATCAGATCTAGGAGGATAAAATCCTACCAAGAGTTTGAATTTAAAATAGGTCCAAGATACTGCGGGACTCATATGCCAATTGGGGCGTATGAGTCCTAGTAGGCTAAGCTTGGGAAACAAATTTCAAGAATTATTAAGTTCTATGCCAAATTCAGGTTTAGAATCCCCTGAAAACTTAGGTAAATATGCCCAAGGTGAAAGGAGTCCTGTGTCACCAAATATGGGCCATACACAATTAAAACTAAATGATGACATCATTTGATATGTGTTGACATCCCTAAAGATACCAAAGGGACTTGTGGATCTAAAATAGGCCAAATAAGACACAAGAAGTTTTAATTTTAGAGGGAGGGACCAAACAAGTGTGAAAATGTAGGGATACAATTTTCATACCAAGGATGGCCCCCAATTTTAAAAGTGGAGAGTAGGAACTTGCTTCAAACTCACACTAAAGTAGTCAAACTCACATCAAGAGGGGTCCAAATGTACCAGTTCCAATCAAATAGGATGACAACGAACAAGAGAGATGATCAGACTCCCAGGATCAAGATCCTACAAAAAACCAACATAGGCACAAAATAACACACATGTAAATAATATAATGAGAAACAACAAGGCACAATCATACACTACCAAAGATAGAGAATGAAAAAACAAAATGTGTGGATCAAGCTTTGACCATTTGTCCTACACATTGAGGATTAGATCAAAGTTGTTTTTCCAAGAAAGTTTACAAGTGGAAAATTATGTCCACTATGCAAACAAAATACATGCTCACAAGGGCTAGTAGAACCTCAAGCCATCCACTAGGTGACCCCCAATGAGACACATATGCATGCGGTTGGTATGCAATCACACAGACAAGCAAGTGGCTATGGGAAATTCATTCCTAAGTTCAGCTCCCACATGTACAAACATAATGAAGCTATACCTCCTTGATAAATTTGATGAGGTGCCACACAACATGACAACATGATTCATGAGGCAAGCAAAACTTTGTATGCTTGACACCCATGAACAAACAGAATGGCTCCATAGGCAAGCAAAGTGTGTTATGCAAGGTGGCCATATAACCGATACAATAGTGTAAGGTACATTCAAATGAGTTTTTATTAGTTCATGTAAGGTATTAACTTAGGGACATTGTGCCTAATGTCTCCAAGAGAGGACCAATTGAAGAATAGAAGATTCACAACTTAGGGGATGTAGTGTGTCATATCAAGCCACTAAGAGGAATATAATATGCTAGGAGAGATTTTTCTCTTGAAGGAAATCACACCCAATGTTACCACAAAGAGGACGTATCACATGAAGTAAGAAGGATACACAATGAAACATGAGATGCAAAACTTTAATGATTCCAATGTATTTCCCCACTTTAAAGAAATTGCTAAACACCATGCTATAAGAAATTATTTTAAAGTAGAAAATGATAAATGCTAACAATAAAGAGGACATGAGAGCTTATTTGGAAAGCCCTATGTTTCCAAATAAAGCTACGTCATGAAAAGGGGTTGCCCCCAAAATGAAATCCCAAAATCACATAAGGTATCCATGGATTTGGGGTTAGTATGTCTTTGATACAGTGTTTTTATAGATCGTGGAACTGTCATCATTCCCAAAATACTCATGGAATAGGAAGAATGAAACAAAGAGATAAAAACAAAGAAAATATTTCCTGTTCAACATGGAAGAGACCTAAATGTCTTAACACCTTGTGTCATCCAAAAAAGAAAAAGACAAGACAAAGAAAAGATAAAGGAAAATATTTTGGGTCAACATGGAAGAAATCTAAATGTCTCGGCGCCTTGCGTCATCCCCAAAAGGAAAACACAAGACAAATAAAAGATAATAGAAAACATTTTGGGTCAAGATGGAAGAGACCTAAATGTCTTGATGCCTTGTGTCATGCCCAAAAGGAAAACACAACTCAAAGAAAAAGATAAAAGTTTACAACATAGAGAAGAATGTAGATACAAATAGAGGAATTTCACAAAGAGAGAAATACATCAAACATAATAGTATGAGGGATCACATTGCACACATGCAATAACATAAAATAAACATGAAAAAGAAAATAAATACAAGACTAGTAAGGCACATGCAATTCAACCTATTAGTAGGTCATCCACATCCCAATATTGTTCATCATATACGGAAGGAAGACAACTAGCTAAAGGGACAACAACAAGTGCCAAACTAGGGTCAATACCAAGTTCAACACTCTACCTAGGAGAATTATCATTTAACTCATAGAAGAGGAAAACAATGTCTTCAATTCATTATGCACTGACAACCTAATCATCGTCATCTAGGTTAATCACAACGAGAGACCAAATGATAATGTTTAAAGAGGGATTTAGCTCCTATTGCAGTTGCAATATATCATCTTTTTGTTGTGGTGGAGAGGGAGACTAATCGTGTATTTCTTAGGTCATGTTTGGATGTTGATTTTCTTTGTTGTTTTCTTCATTTAATCTTCAAGCAAGAGCACAACATCTATGCATACACTCTCTAGCATTTTTGTTTCTTTTAGTACGATTTTCAAGTTGTGTTTGTGTAGGAGCAGGTTTATCAACCATAGGTTTCTTTTCTTCCCTAAGGGAAGGAGCAAAAGGAACCATAGGAGGTTGTTCAACCACTTTCTCTTTAGCTTTGTAAACTTGTTTTATCTTAGAAGGCATGATGGGATTGCTTTCGTTATCTCATGATCTTTTATAGGAGATAGGAAAAGGATCTATCTTAGGTTGGTCTTGGTTGCTTGGTATGTGTGGATACCTTTTTTTCACTTTCTCAAAAATAAACAACCATTAGCATCGTTAGTAAACTTAAGCAAACCAAAAAAAGCATCCCTATGAAATATTGGATCATGCTACCTATGCAAACAAAGAAGTAAGATATCAAATAAACTAAGTGAAAGCATAAGAAAGCAAGAATAAAACTCTACCCCATAGTGGGAGTGGTGCTCCTTTGATGTGGAAAGGATTCCCTTTCCCACCCCATTGATAATCTTCAAGATGATAATGAACAAAAGATGCAAGATGATGAAAATGAAGTGCAAGATGAAAATGCTTGAGATTGTGTATCAAGTTGTTGCCCCATTTCAAGTAGAATTAACCTCTAACTATAGGTTAAAGGGTTGGAAAATGGAGATATGAGAAGAATATGGGACTAAAGGAGATCCAATGATATTGTGACACTTGTCACATGCTTACTGGAGGAAGGTGGAGCACATTTTGGAGAATGTGCATGGTTAATGCATGTGGTTGAGGATTTGAGAGGTGTAAGAGAGATTAATGCATTTGTAAGAGGCATTAAATGAATTTGGTTGATGTGTTTTGGAGGGAAATTGTTTGGGGAAGAAAGTTAAATAAATGGAGTTAATGAAGGAATATTCCCTTAGAATATACCTTTGTGAGGGAAAATGAGATAATTAGTTAATTAAAAGAATTGATTTTCATGTGCAAGTGGGTGGGTTAGTCAGGGGTTTAGGTTTGACCCAGGTTGAGTCAAAAGCTAGAGAATGGGTAATTAGAATTAGGAGTTAATTAATCTAGAATAAATTAATTTAACTTGGAGGGAATTCATAGGGAACTTAATCATGGGTTGAGGCATGCTTGTTAGGGATAGTTTTGCTATGCATTTCACTTTAAAAATTTGATATGATTTGAAAAAGAAGTCCTCACAAGGTTTAATAGGTTCCATAGGCTCAGGCCAAAAGAAATCCAATGAAAATTTCCCATAGGAAGACATAGGATTAAAGCCACTATGGTGCACTATAAAGATTTCATTGTCAAAGGGAAACTTTAAGCATTTATGCACAATTGACGAGACAACTTCTATGGAGCATAGCCACGGATAACCAAGCTTCACACAAAATTGAACCAATGTTGAGATGATGGAGAAAAAAACATCTAATTGTTTCCGTCCAACTTTTAAAGGAAGGATGATCTATCCCATCGTAGGGAAAGTGAAACCATTATTCATTTTTATCTGTGCTTTCAATTTATCATATGTTTCTTGATAGAGTTCATGCACAAGTAAGAATTCTTCAATGATCACATTCTGTCCACAAATGGGATCAATTAATATCCCATTAGTGGAATTTTCATTGATTCAGCGAGCTATGTAAAGAGGACCATCTGGTGCATTTCTAATGATATCCTTAGATGAGAAAGCAATGTCAAGAGGCTTTTTAGTTCGACCCTTACGAGGTAGAATTTAGATCAATCCCATCATATTATCCATAAGACTTTGTTCATCGGTATCCATAGGACCTTGTTCAATGGTATTTGTGTTTTCATCATCTGTGTCAACATTCATCACATCATTCTTCTTATTTTCACTAGCTTTGACAAATGAAATATCATGGTTTGGCATAAGGTTGGTAAAGATTTGCATGTTTTTGTTAGGAGGGGCAAGAAACTTATTTCCTTGATCATTAACTCCTCCAATTTAAAGTTGACCAGAATCAATGAGGTCTTGCACAAGATGTTTAAGATGCTTACAATGTTTTGTATCATCCATTTTTTCATTGATAATGACAATAAGAATTTGAGCTAAAGTTTTGAGGTAAAGGCTTGTTAGGATTAGGAATTTTAATGGGAGGTAAGGTTATCATTTTATATTCTAAAATTTGTGACATTGTGTTGTGGAGGGTATTGGGTAAGGGAGTAAATTATCTAGCCGGATTTCCAAATCTGAAAGGAGTTTTCTTGCTTATAGTAGCTACTTGGGTATCAACATGTTGAGTTGTTTGAGGGGGGTTAAGTTGAAGGAAGAATTTATTCTATTTTATAAAAGGTAGATAATTTTTTTGGTTTGTGGATTCGGACTTCTTAGGATGGCTAGAGGTGGGTTTTGTTTCATGACTACTAATTAAGTTTTGATAATCATGAAGGGCAGTACACAAGTGTACGAAAAAATGAAACTTCATCATGCTAAGCTTATCTTGTATGTTAGTTTGTAAGTTCTCAATGAAAATTTTTTGAAGGAGAGGATCGAGAATCTTTACATCAATTTGGGAATAAAGCATTTGGTAGCATGAACTAAAATCAATAACCTTTTCATCATATTTTTTTCTTACATCTCATCAAATTGGCTAAGGTCATCTTAAGAGTCATGTGCACTTGGAAATGGTTTATAAAGGGCTCAAAAAGTTCATTGAATGAATGAATTGAGTTATTTGGTAATGAAGAAAACCATTATAAGGTGGTGTCTTACAATTATCTAGGAAAATCTTAGCTAAGAGCTTATCCTCAAGGAAAATATCACTACAAAAGGCAATATAAGTGGAAACATGGTTAGAAGGATCTCCTTTTCCCCCATATTTCTCAAATATAGGAATCTCTATACCTTGTGTTACATCAGCATTCTCAATATCTCCAAGGATAAGGGATTGATTTTGACATGGTATGTAGGTTGGCCATTTTGATGTTGGTTTATGGTGGAAATTTTCTTTTAAAGGGATGAAACATTTTACAAAAGTTGGTTGAGGATGGTGTCATTGGTTGTATTTTGAGATGGAGGTAAATATGGTGGAGGTGTATATGTGTTTGAGGGGGAAGTGAATGGAATTCTTATGGGAGGTAAAGTGGTAGGAGATATGACATGTGATGCCACAATGGTACAAGGATTTCTAGTGGGAATACCCAAGGTAGGAACAATATTACTAGTAGGTTGCATTGTTGTTGTAACTTGAGGGTTGGTATAGGTAGGAATAGTATCAATGGTTGTGGGAGGAGGAATTTGAGTTCCTCCTTGACTTTGGAGATTGTTCGAAGGTAAAGCTAACTAGTTGTTGAGTTAAGATGTTTTACAAAAATCTGAGGAATTTGATTTCCTCCTTGACTTTGGAGATTGTTTGAAGGTAAAGCTAACTAGTTGTTGAGTTAAGATGTTTTACAAAAATATAAGCTTGTTTACATACAAGTTCAACTCTTTCTTCACTTTCAATCATGCGATGTATGTTATCTATGGTAGGAATAGTAGTGGCTGAAATGTTTTCAGTACTCAATTGATTTTTTAGGTTTTCTAAGTCTTCACGGATTTGGATTATGTTTTCTTGTAGAATAGTAGAACCATTGTTTCAACACTTGTCACACTACTAGAAGACAAAGATTTGTTAAGGGTATGGTCCATACCTAGTGAACTAATGTCAACACTAGTAGTGAAAGAGATAGATAACTCAAGATCCACGATGATTGTGCTATGATGGGATGACATGAGTCTCAAACTTCATCTCAATATAGTATTAGCAATAGGAAACCAAGTTGTAAAGCTCATGTAAGGGGAAATCAATGAATATAAGATGCAATAAACAAAAGATAAATGATATACTTCGATTCAAATAAAATTATGCTAGATGTAATGAAATGAATGAAACAAAAAATTAGTAAACTAAAACAGAGATCTAACATCAACAAACAAAAAGATAGAAATAAAATTTTCTTGAGGCTATAAAATATATTTTTAGGTCTAACACGGGACTAAATTTCCTAGAGGGGCATATGCATCCCAATTAGAGTTTTTCAAGGGTTCAACTGCTATAAAACAACTCACATAAAATACCCAAAAATTAGGTAAAACCACCTATACTAGGACTTAATCAGCCAGACTTGGGCGTATGATTCCTAAATTAGGGTTTTTGCACTAATTTAAGAAAATTCTAAGTGAATGTTAGGTTTTATAGTTTGAATGATGTCAAGACAATGTGCAATTATAGATTTCAAAAGAAATTCAATGATGCAAGAGGAAAAAATGCAACCTATATTCACTTTCACTAATACTAGATTTAGAAACCTTAGATGCAAATTAACTAATGCAAAACCTAATGTAAAGTTAATGTAAGCTATATCTAGGACTATGATGAAATACAATTCAAATAATAAGGTATTATAAAGGCTAGGTTCACCAAAATGAAACATGGAAAATTTTCTCTCTATGTTTTGGGAGATAGAACCAATTTCCTTTAAGTTTAATTCAAGGAAACCCTAGAGATCTCAATCAAAGGATGGAAATGAAGGAAAGAGATCTAAAATAAGATGTCCTAGGTGTGTGATTAAATAGTAAAAGTGGGTTCATCACCAAGCAAGGGCTTGGACAGAAATAAATGCAATGATATGTTAATCTAGCTATGCAACCCAAGATATGAAACTGAAAATCAGAAGAATGAACTGAGAAAGGATAGAGGGGCACCTGGAAAAATGAAGAAGCTTGAAATAAGGTCCGCACTCCTAAAAATCTGAATTTTAATGCACACTGGGACTCATACACCAATAGGGGTGATTCACTCCTAGTTTAGGGTTTCAGGCCGGAATTAGAATCTACAACTGCTAAACCAAGATCTATAGAAACTACCTAAAATCTGGTATAATGAGACTCATACGCCACAAGTGATGATTTAGTACTAATATTATGGTTGATTTGAAACTCTAATATCCTCTAATGTTCTCTTGTAGCTTCTCTTTTGCCAAATATCTGAGTCTAAAACACTAAATTGCAACTTGTAGGTGACTTTTTGTGATCTTGCAATGTAGATGATAACTTTGACTACTTGACAAATTTTATCCAATCTTTTTTTTAATAGACCTTCAACCTAGATCTCCAAATCACACATCAAAGTGAGGGAAAAAATGTTGTTTTGTTAGTGGATAGGGGTTTTCCTTGGTCAAACCCCATTTTGGTAATCAAACCTTGAAATGAATAGAAATAGAATGAAGGAATGATGAATGAAAAAATAAGCTATGTTGCAACCCACCAAACCCTTGGAATAAAGGTTGCAATATTGTAATAATGGCTAGTATGAATGTAGATCTTGATTCTTGGTTGAATGTTATGGATATTGACTTGAATGCTTGTTTGAATCATAAGAACCTACATCACAAATATTAGCTCAAAAACAAACATGATGCTTGATTCTTGAATGCTACTCCAAATACTTGATAATCACTCTTGAATGCTCTTGTAAACTCTTGATCTCATAAACTTGCTATAATACTTGTTCATGAAAGTTTCTAGGAGAAAATATGTGAAATAAACTTGTATTTATACTTGTTTATGCCAAATTTCCTAAAATTACAACACTACAAGTCAACATCAGATTTAGGAAGATAAAATCATGCCAATAATTTGAATTTAAAATAGGTCCAATCTAAGTGGGACTCATATGCCAGTTGGGGCGTATGAGGCCCAGTAGGCTAATCTTGGGACACAAATTTCAAAAAGTGTTAAGTTTTATGCCAAATTTAGGTTTAGGAATTGAAACTTAGGTGGGACCCATACATCCAAGGTGGTGTATGAGTCTGAGATCACAAAATATGGGCCATACAAACCAAAATCATTAAACTATGAGTGGTCATTTGACATTTTTTGGGATTATACTTTGGAAAGATGCATTTAATAAGACTTGTGGATTCAAAATAGGACCAAATAAGGCATAACAAAGCCTAATTTTAGCTAGGAGGGCCCAAACAATTGTGAAAATGTAGTGGGATACATTTTTCTACACTACACTCCTTTCCTAGTTTGTGCGTAATCTTTTATTCTCCCATGAATGTAGGTATCAAATACAATAAACCCCAATCATCATCTAATAGTTTCTTGAGCGATTTCTCTTCTACTTCTTGGATTAGTTCCATTTTTGTAGTTGGTGTCAATATTGTAAGAGGATTTGTCATTCCAGTTTTAGTTTGCAAATAATTTTTTGATTGTAGGTCAGCTTTGATTATGTAAACCTTGTTGTTGTAAACATACTTCACTATACAATGTAATGTTGATGGGACCACATTCATTGCATGAATCCAAGGTCTACCTAGGAGAAGATTATATGAGAGTTCATTAGGCATAACATGAATGGGACTTTGCAAGGTAACTTCTCCAACTATCACTGGTAATGTTATCACACCAAGAGGCTGCTTTCCCACATTATCAAACCTATAGATAAAAAAGGAATCAAGATCAATATTAGTCTTATCCACTCCAATTTTATCCAGAAGGTTTACACAACACACATTAAGGCCACATTTTGTTTTTGTACTTCTAATGGAGGTAACTCATCTTAGTGAAACTGTGGACACCGAAAAAGTAACCCTTCTACTTTTTTTGTTTTGTTTGGGCCCTCCTCATTATTTTGGATTAATTTTTCCTTGATTTAATGTGGTAATGTGGATAACACATTCACACTAGGTCTTGGGTCCTTGCAAAGTGAATAAAATGCATGTCTTGTAAAGGTGTTGTAAAGTGTTGTAAATGACTTTCACATGTTTCTAGACTTTTATTAAGTATTTAACTCTCATGGACCTATCTCTCCCTCAATTAAATTTTGTAAAATGTATTTAATTGCATTCACACATTAAATCTAACATTAATCTAGTATTTTAATGTGTTTGACACATTCACATTGGATTTTGTGCCTTTCTAGGCTATGTGAACCTCATTTTAATGTTGTAAAGTGTATTTAATCACACTTTCACATTGAAATTTGTTTCCATAGCCCTAATCACCCTTTACATCTCATTAATATTTCCCCATGACCCCATATTGTGCATCCTAAGAATTAATTTGATCAAAGACCCAACTAGATCAATATATCTACCTAATTTCTTCACTCCCCAACATCCCAGATGGAAAAAGAGCCCCCGTGGAACCCATTCACCATTTTGGGTGAATGATTCCCATATAGGTGGGATCCATTCTCCCAGGATGGTGAATGAGTCCCATTTGGGAAATTTTTGAGGGTTGAGCAGGAAAAAATAGGGTTTAAGTTTAATTTTCTTCAATGTTGGCCTTGGGGATCAAATTAATGGGAATTGCTTATATAAACAAGCTTTTAAACCCTAATTATTTATGCATTCATCATTAATTATCCATCTCAATTCAAGAAAAGCTAGGGTTTTAGCATTCTAAGTCATTAAGATAGTTTTCTAAGGCATTCAAGGGTGAATTCTTCATCCATTGTTGCAGAAATTCAAGATCCATCATCATGGCAAGGTTCTAATTCTATTATTTCATATTCATGCTTCATCATTTTATTTTCATCATTTGGTTTAATCACCTAAAAGGAGTTTGAGCAAGGAAAACCATATTCCTCTAACAATCAACAAGTTTTCCCCTCTTTAATGTTTGATTGCAAGTATAAAGATTGAAGAAAAATGCCCAAAATGATAAAGTTGTAAATGCTGTCAAAGTTTTCAAGATTCACAGAAAGTCAGATCTAGGGAAAAATATCCATCCAATCTGGATGAAATCAGTGGGGAAGTGCTTATTTCATCCATCTTTAGAGGCTTGCAAAATTTTAGTTCAAGATTCTACTCCTGGGACACATTTCAACAAAATGGGACTCATCCCCCAGTAGTGGCGAATGAGTCCCACTGTAAGTATTTTTTGGAGATCTTTGTGAATTTAGATACTGTAGACATCGAAAATATACAGTTTGATATCACACTCTGATCTACTAACATCGTTTCTTCCTAAATCATCCCTTGGTCTAACTGTTTAATCAAATTCCCTTATTTGATTAAATTCATCAATATTCGTCTCTTAATTAAATAAATTATTTTGTCTAATTAAGTCACTTTCCCTTATTAATTCAATCAATTCATCTGATCTAATTATCCCTATTTAATTAAATAATCAATTTATTTGATTAAATCTCTAAAGTCTATCTGTTAAATTAAATAAATTAAAACCTTATTTGATATAATCTAACACATCCCTTTTAATTAAATAAATAAAAATCTTTATTTAATTAGCCTCTTATCATATTCCTCTCTTTTTGATTTAAATTAATCCAAAAATCTAAATCAAATTGTCAAATCAGCTAAATATCCCCTTAAATTAATCAAATCCTGATTAATTTAATCCTAATCATTCAAATCCTCTAGATTTTGCAACTTGCACAATTAAATCATTTATTTGATTTAATAATTCCCTATTTTCATTCAAAAAAGGCATCTAAGATGGAATATTCCTCAAATTTGAAATCTCCCCCCAAAAGGACTTGTCCATCCAACAAAGCATTTAAAGCTCTTACATTTTCTCTTACATGTCTCCCACTTGGCATTTAACTCATTTTTCATCCCCCCTAAACATGTCATCTCATCAAATTCAAATTTCAAACTTGCACATTCCTCAAAACTTGCTCAACCTTCATCCTCTCACATGTTGACAAGTGGCATCATATCATTGGTTGAATCTTTGTCCCACATTGATCAAATTTGGACATCTCTTCAACTTATCAATCTATAAATAAAGAGCTTATATCCTTATTTCATCATCCACATCTCAAGCAAAGTTACCATGCTAAAATACTTAGCAATTCTCATTCATCTCATTGAATCATAGCTAGGTTTTTTGCAGATTTTAGCTTGGAGCATACATTCAAAGTCTTCATCAAGTGGATCAATCAACTTCAATCAACATTTGCATTCAAGGAGTTGGGAAAGGGAAAATCTCCACACACCTATTTGCACCAACTCCCTCAAGAGATCAAGAGTTTTCTTGCATTAGATAGGATTTAATTGTTTCATTTGTGTTCTTCATTTTCATTTCTTATCTTTTGCAAATTTCAAATGGATTTCTTGAGGAATCATTGGTTTCTAATCTTGTGTTTGATCTAATTTTTTGCATGTTTATTGTGTTTGTGCAAGGTCTAGATTCAAATGGTTCACATATTGGCACTAGAAGGAGGGCTGATCAACAGATTCTAACACGTTTTTAAAAAAAAAATTTGTCATTTTTTACAGTTTTGTTCATAAATCCCTGTTTTAGCGCGCCCGGTCACTTTTATAGTGCGCCTGGTCACTGTTATAGCGCACCTGGTCACTTTTATAGCGTGCCTGGTCACTGTTATAGCGCGCCTGGTATAGCGCGCCTGGTCACTGTTGTAGCGCGCCTGGTCACTGTTATAGCGCACCTGGTCACTGTTATAGCGTGCCTGGTCACTGTTATAGTGCGCCTGGTTGAAAATAAAAATCAAAAGAAAGAGGAGCATGAGGAGGATATTTTGTCTAATCAGAGTGTTTTTTTAACACTTAAGTGTTTGTTTAACACTTCTTCAAAGAATTTGTCTTCCTTCTCCTTCTTAGGACACTAATTTTCATTTGGGTCTAAAATGAACAATTTGATTTTCATTGCAAAGGGCTTAAAACAAATCTTAGGACAAACTTACTAGAGTTCATTTTGGGTTAAAAATTGAACAAGCAATCTTCATATTTCATTTGGTGCTTAAAACGAATTCACAATTGCTTTGAAGGGTATAAAATGAACAAGTGTTTGAATTGTGTGATTGTCTTTTGAGTACGTATCCTCTCCCCTTGCGCTTCGTGCGATCTAGGGTGCAAGAGAAACAATCAAAATACATTTTATTGCTTTGAAACACTTCAATTTGGGCTTAAAAATTGAACATCTTGTGCGAGTGTGAGTAGGGGCATTTTCACGCACATTCTCTTTCTTTGTGCCATCAAAGATCATCGAAAGTTACGGATTGTGTCTTTGCTTGCTTTTGTTTATCTTAGAGGGCCTGCCTTGGGGAAAAAGTACTCACCCAAGCGACGACTCAACCGGTAACACTCTAAAGCCAAGAGTATTTCCAGCTGGGATATAAATGAGGGTTTTGGTTAAACACCATAATCACATGGTTGGCTCCGACAAGATGGATCCAAAAGGGGACTCTTGCCATGTTGGGTCAAATCCTACGAACAGAAAGTCCTTATTAAAACCCTTTTTTAGAAAAGGCCAAAATCCTATCTGTTTGTTGGTGCAAGAACGGTCGTTCTGAAGCTGCCCCACAATTTTACGGCTTTTAGTAGAGATGGAAAGCATGCCATGGGAGTTTCATGGGTGTTGATGCTTGGCTGCCCCGTATAAGTGAGTGCCGTGGAGGGGAGCCAGTGGGGTCAAGCATCTAACCATCCTCTAAAAGTAGGCGTAGCTGGACTTGTCCAAGTGGGGACTCAACAAACATTGTCTATCACATCCATAGGATTGTACTTATTCTTGGGTTGCAAAATATATTGATTGATCAAAAACATCATGAAAACAAATACTTAACATCATCAAAATTTCAAACCCTTTTGAAGACAAATACCATTGACTCAATCCATATGTTATTGCTTTCCCTTGGGACTTATGTCCTTAGAGGTTTCTAAGCATTCGATTATATCTCAATTTTTCTTCTTAAGTAAACAATAGGAAAACCCCTTGCCTTAAGTTCATTAAATTTCCACATAACATATCTTGTGGGGTTTGAAGAAGTTAGGACATTGGACATTTAGTTTGAAAATCTAATCAAGAAAGTGTTAGTGGTAAAAGCAATTCACTAATCAAGATGAAATCAATTGAACCCCACACATGTGCTTGTGTATCTTTTGTCTTATGGTCTTTTGAGAAAACATTGATCTTTTGGTTTGAAGGGAAAAGCATGTTCTTCAAAACCTTGGCCTTGTAAACAAGTCTTTCTTAGGTTCATTTAGGATCAAAATCAAACACTTCATCCATTCCAAACATTTATCAAAATTCATCCATCCAAACAACTTTAGAGCTTTTAAAACATCATTCTAGACTTGGGTAAATCATCCTTAAATCAAATCAAAGTCATTTGTTTAATTAGGTGTGTGGGAATGCATCCTTTCTCATACATTTAATTAAATCAACCATCCTTTGAACAAGTTCATCCTAAGATCACATCCAACATCCTGGGGTTTACAAGTTCATTATCCAAATCAAAAAATCAAAATCAAAATCCCTAAGTCTAGCATTGATCCAAAGTCCCTAAATGTTCAACACCCATATCATTTCCCCATTTCATCCTCCATCTCACCATTGGTCCTAAGAACCTTAGAGGTCACTTTTCCGACAAGGTCAAAACACAAGAAGAACATGGAATATAAAATAGATTCATACATCATGAGTGGTCCAAACCAATCAAACTATCCAAGCCTCAAAAAACCATGGGATTATGGAAACTCACATCCATACATAGGATCACTATCTCCTACGAATATCAATAGCACAACAAATGTGAGTATGCCCAATCTGAATTTTAGAACACATCTCCCTATGATAGATTTAAATCAAAGTCCAAACTTACAAGTCTATCCTCCAAACAATCAATACATGAGTCTTCAAACGAGCAACATCATCCCACCAAATCCCTACAAACCAAATGTGGATGTACCAAGTGCAAGTTTTCGAAACATGAATCCTAACTCAGAAACCTTTGGAAAAATGATCCCCAATACTAACATTGTTCATCCTATCATGCCAAATCAGAACATTATCCAAAGTCAATTTTCCCATAATCCCATTCAAAAATCGCAAGTAGGCATCCCAAATCCACTTAAACAAAATCCAAATCAACTATCTCAAGTGAGTCAAGATCAAAATCAAGAACAAATTTGGCAAGATCAAATTTGCGGAACTTTCCAAAATAGTTGAGGCATTGCGCCAAGGGAAATCTCCACCACCATTACCTACATCATTCCTTGGTTTAGGGCTTCCCCCTTTACCTAACACCAATCATGCCATCCAAATCAATCCACCTAATGTCAATCAAACCATCACATCAAAGCCTTCAAATATACCTTCGACATCACACCAATGGATGGTATCTAATCAAACAACATTGATCCCGAATCAAAATTTGGTCTCCCAAGGATCTATCACCTCGGTCAATCCAACCATCTCTATCACTTCGATCACTCCAACCACCACTATCACACCCCTTACATCGCAACCTCCCACCACCACCATCGCTCTAAGCGCATCTCAAACTCCCAACACAATTTCGATCCCACCACCACCACCATTGCAACCAAGCCAAGTAAGCCATTACAACGCTGCATTCAAAGCATACCAACAATTGCTCCAAACAATTCAGCAAGCACCTATAGCCACGCATGCTTCTCAAGCTTCATAGAAAAGTCAAGCTCAAACATCGTTACAACAACAACAAGCACAACAAGTGGCACAAGCCCAAGCTTTGTTGCAACAACAACAACAAGCCGCACAAGCTCAACAAGTGCAACAATCCTCTCAAGTTGCCCAAGCCTCTCAAGCTACCCAACCAACACAAGCACAAACACAAAAGATGACAACTATTGAAAGCAAGGATCAAGATCAATCCATCACTGAGCACATGTTTACTTCATCCAATGATCAAATCGACATATTTTAAGGGTCACTTTTGAATCATGATCAAAATCCACCAACAAAACTCGACAATGAGCCAGTTCAAGAAATATCAACATCACTTGACTCTATGGTCGAAGACAGTCACAATCTCTCCACCGCAATTGTCGAAAACAATGATCAAAACCTCTCCATCAAGGAGCACATTGAGGATGTATCTACACAATCCGATGATCAACTCACCATACATCAAGAGCCACTTTTTAGTGATCTCTTTCAAGGAGTGTTAGGATTATTTGATCCAATTGACATAATGCACAACCAGTTCACCTATGATCATGTTGAAAATGTCTCTACATTGCCTTATGAGTTAGAGGACATATCTCAAGAATTTATTCCAAAGCATGATCAAAATCTTTCACCAAAGTCTAGCAATGGTCCTTTTAAAAACATGTTGATCCCCTTTGACCGCATGGTTACAGATATTGAAAGAACCCTGAACTTGACACCTGAGGATATTGAACCACTTACCATGTACAATGATGACATCCAAGAACCATTTATAAGCAGTCCATCCTTTGAAGCTGCCCCATGTCAAGAACTTGATCCAAAGCATGTTGAAAGCAACTCCAAAATTAATCAAGATCAAGAATTTGTATCTTCAAGATACTACAATGATCTAATGAACACTCTCTTATCCATGCAAGATGATCATATCCATGAAGCACATACTCCTCCATCTACCCATGAGATGTTTTCTACAGATGGTCATATAGATGATCTTCATCTAGAACAAGATCTTGCTACACAAAAAGAGCAGATTACTAATTCCTATAATCAAACAGAGTGGTCAACATCAAGATCAAATATGTCCCAAAGTCAGATTGAGGACATCATGAATTATCCACTCAAGGAAACAAGTCAAATAGAACATCCAGAGTTAGCGGAGCAGCAAATTGAAAGAATGTCACCTACGGTGGTCATCTATCAGAGAACACTTATTGAAAAAGAGCTCTTAGAACAGGAGAAATCAAAGCATGAAGGTACTACTTCCACCATATTGGGGGCAACTTCGTCTCAAGCAAACGTCAACATAGGGAGCACAAAGAGTCCTTATAATGAAGCTAGTGTCAATACTACAACCAGTCACATCATGAATTGTCATCCACCCATCACCCCATCCATGAATTGGGACCAACACCAAAGGAAAGTGTTAAATCAAAGTATGAAGAATGTTATCAAAGCAAAAGAAGCTAAGAAAAATGATGGACAAATCAAATACACATGGATACCAAAAAATACAAAGAAAGATCATCCCTATCAAACTCCATCAGTCAAAGAAACTGTGGAGCAAAATAAAAGAGGGAAAAGTATCCATCAAAGATGTCCACAAAAGAAAAAACAGGCTTTTCAAGCGACGTACAAAGTGTATCAAGCAGTTGGTCCTAATTCCACGCACACTTCCGTATCCACCCATCATTGCTCATCTTCCCAAGTTTGGAGAGTCAAAGGCTCCAAACTGCCAACCAATCCATATTTTATCCCTAAACACACTCCATCCATGCCTCCACGCATAATATCTAATTCTTACATTGACCATGTATTGGCAACAACCCTTCATCATAAGGATTCAGAAGGCACTCTATCGCGATGTGTGCACAAAGACAAAGTTAACTCCAGTATCAACGAAGCAGATCAAGGATCTCAAAAGTTGCATTCAAGCGCATGTATCTTAGCAAAGCAGCTTCTTCATGTGGGATATCGATGGCACATTATGACAAGGGCATCTACGTCAACACCACCAGGTGGTTCAGCATAAATCTTTCAGAAAAATACAAAAAAATCAAAAAATATGAAAATCCAAAAAAATTGGAAAAAGGATTGAAAATAGTAAAGATAAAAATTGTCCTCCAGTGAAAACCGCATGGGCGGCGCTTTGGGCAAGACCATGATGAAAACCTGGCAAACAGGCATCATGTGTAGAATCGAGCATCTATGTGTGCCAGTTCAGATGAAAGCATCTCATCCCATCCGTAATAAATTGAGCATTCCATGCATCTTATCCATAATAAATCCATTCATCCATGAACCATGTATCCAATCCATTTTCATCCATCTACATCCATCATCCAAGTTATCTTGATCTTAATGAAAATTTGGGGCACACTTTACACTTGCTTATGGTAAACATCTTGACATGGGCCGTTTTCATTAACCCTATCCTATGCAGCATTATCTGAGATATGAAGCATTATTCAAATGAGTATTCTTTATCTAAGCACCTTATTTTATCACAAGATAATCCATATCCATCCATCCATACACTTATCCAAACATCCATCCATGGCATTCCATACATTGCTAGACATTGGGGGCAAATATTTGCATCTTCCTTCGATAACAAATCTTGATCTATATCCTTCGCCTTATATGGTGATCCGAACATTTGGCAAACATGAAATCAAATTGGTCAAAGCAGTTGTGATCCGAAATCCAAGTCACTAGCCCATGGCATATTTTGACAAATGAACATCCCTTATCAGGCTTCATCTTTCATCGAACATCAATCCAAACAATCACTATCAGTTGCATCTAAGTTGCACGCCAAACGCCACATCAAATCATTCGAAACAACTTTTGTTCCAAAACCAAGCTTCATCAATCATGATCAATCAAAGTCCAATCAAGAAATCATCAGGATATCCCTGTGTTGCTTAACACTATCCTTTCATTGTTGTGCATCCTCAACAATGATTATCATCATCAGTCTTGATCAAATCATCATCATCTTGGGGATATCATTCCCAATCATTGTGTTTCTTAACACTATCCTTGCATTGTTGTGCATCCTCAACAATGTTATCATCGTCAATCCTGATCAATCAAATCCTTGCATTGTTGTACATCCTCAACAATGTTACCATCATCAATCTTGATCAATCAATCCTTGCATTGTTGTGTATCCTCAACAATGTTATCATCATCATCAATCCATCGATTCGATCAATCAAACTTACCTTGGTCTTGAACAAAAATCCCAAACAGAGCACTGATATCATCACACATGTTCATATCCAAATCGTCAAAGTCATGCGAAAATCCAAAAACATCCAAATCATATCAAAATCCAAAAAACACTCAAAAATTAGAAAAATGTCAAAAACATTGGCATCCGAACTACGTCGTCTCTGAGCTTAAACGTAGGCAAGGCTAATCTTTGATCAGCCCCCGAGACATCAAAATCCAATATGTCAAAACATACACTATTAAGAGTCATGGGAATCTTGTTCCTCCCTTCCCTAATGCTCCTATCATTTGGGACAATCTAGTTGAAAATCATAGTGGTCCTTCTCTTGATGCCTCACCTACTTGTGATGAAGCTAGTTTCCAAAATCTAACATTGGCATGTGGTGAACATCTTACAAGCTCTCCTACTAGGGTAGATAATGAGACCTTAGAGAAAAAGACAATTAAATAGACCCTTCTCCTAATATCCCCACTATTGCTAAACGTGACAATCCAACCATTGATAAATCCCTTACTTACGATGAAGTTATTTTGGAACAACCAATCCTTGCATGTCAAGAACATTTTCCTTGAAGTTATCCTAACAACTCTCCTCCTAGAGAGGATATCATGGTGCAAAAAAAGGATAACAATGACAATAATGATATAGTGTTCTTAGAAGAAGATGATGAGGCAACATTAGAATCTCCTTCATTAATGGGTGTTAATATCATTCGACCTCAACTCATCCTTTACCCACCTTCAAAGAAACCTCCAACTCAAAACAAACCTGAAATTGTCCTTTACCCACCTAATAATAATGTCTTGCAATAATTGAATCATTATACTATTGCTCATACATATAACACTAGAAATAATATGCAAGCACAACAACCAATACCAACACCTCTACCTTTTCCTAACCCCATCTTACTAGGTCCTCCTCATTTTCCTTCACAAAGTGGAAATGAGTATAATATTGTTGAACAACTAAAGACAACTCTTCCTAAGATATCCTTATGGGACCTTATTCAAGCCCCCCCTCACTATCAAAAAATGATTCAAGCAGCCTTACAACAAGTTCATGTCCCTTCTAATGTGCAACTAAATGGCATAGCAGCCATGATTCAAGGAATAAACACTGACATTGTTTTCCACCAAAGTGAACTCCCCTCTTTGGAAGTGCAAAAACAAAATGATGCTTTAATGATCATAGCTCAATACAAATGAAAAGGGATAAATATAACTCCTGTAGGTATTGGTTCTACCCTTAATGTGTGTAGTGTGATCCTTCTAGATAGCCTTGGTGTTGATAAATCAAACCTTCAACTTGATTCTTTATCTATTAAGGGATTTGACAATATAAAAAAAATTTCTTGGTGTGATTACTTTACCTCTTACAGTTGGGAAGGCCACATTGGAAACATAGATCCATGTTATGCCTCATGAAATTTCCTATAATCTTCTCTTAAGTAGACCATGGATTCATGCAATGAATGGGATGCCTTCTACTCTTCATCATAAAATGAAATACATCTACAAAAAAAAAGTGTACACTCTTGACATTGATCTTGAGCCTTATAATGTCTTACAACTTGAGAAAAAAAAAGACAATTCCTTGACAACATTAACACCAACTACACAAGTGGAACATGTACAATAGAAAGACAAAGAAAGACATATCAAGAAAATTACAAAGCTATCAAAATATGATTGGGGTTCCTTATATTTCAAATATACATTCATGGGAGAATACAAGATCATACACAAAGACTCTAAAAAGGGAAACAAAAAAGAAGTAATGTCAACAAAAAATTTGGAAAACCCTTTGAAAGCATCCACCTCAGCCACTTTAGAACTCATCACAACAAATTACACAACAAAATTTGACGAACTCAACAACAAACAACCAACCGACCGACCCAAAAGAAATGAAAAAGCCTTATGGAAAAGGTTATGAACTTATGAAACAACTTGGCTATAGTGGAAAAGGATGCGGTGCTAGAGAATAAGGTATCTATAACCATATAGAACCTAACACACAAGAAACAACTCATGGTCTTGGTTATTGTCCTTTGATAGAAATAGATAAGCCTTCACTCAACATCAACACTATCACACAAGATTTCTCTAAGGAAACTTTAATATTAATACATCCTGAACTGATAGACACTTGTGGTCTTTATCCTTTGCAAGAAATGAAATGAACAGAGACATCCTCACTTAATGTAAATGTTATCTCACAAAACACTAATTATTTGAATTCATTAGATTTTACACCCTCCTATATGTAGGAGAAAACACAATCTCACAATCTAAAGAGTCTTGTGTACATATGACACCTAATGCTAAGCAAGAGATATTTTTGTCGCAAAATATAGGAACCTCTTCTACCACTGACAAAGAAGGTATCTTGTCGAGACTCCTCCAAGATCACTTGATATCCCTTCCTCTAAGAACATGAAAGAAATTCTATTACAAGACTTCATTTTATTCCTATCATAGAGTTCATTCATGGTCATGCCACTAACAAATGTAAGGATTTGAGTAGTAAAATCCAACATCTTAAGGAGTTTAGTGCTCTTCCTTATGTAGGGGCACCTCATTCCTCTAATCGATACTGATTTTCACTCTAGCATGCTTCTCATCAATCATTTTGGCTCATCCTTGTCCTGCACTAAGTGGGGGCAAGGGTTTTGATTGCCTTGTTCTTGTATGTCACTTGTCATTGTATCTTTTGGCTAACTGTTTACCTTTCACGAACATATAAGAGCAAGCTTGGGATGTGGAAAACATGCCTTAAGTTGGCTTGCATGTGACAAACTACCTTTTTCATGATGTAGTTTATCAAAAACATATGACATGGCATAGGGCTTTCCAAGTTGGTTCTCATTTCTTTCTTCTTGTTTGCATTTTTCATTTTTCTACTTTAAAGTAATTGCTTCTAGTACGGTGTGTAGCAATTCCTTTAAAGTGGGGGCATACATTGGCATTATTCTTTTGCATTTTTCCTTTTTTTTGGTTCGTTGTGCAGCCTTCTTACTTCATACAATGTGTTTTTTCACTTTTTGGATGACACTGGGTGAGATTTCCTTCATGAATGTGATCTATCTTAGCATATTACATTCCTCTTGGTGGCTTGATATGACACACTAAATCCCCTAAGTTGCAAATTTTCTATTCTTTGATTGGTCCTCTCTTGGAGACATTAGACACAATGTTCCCTAAGTTAAAGACCTTGCATGAATTAATCAATAATACTTTGAACATTCTTTGCATGTTGCATTCTACACTTTTATATGGCCGCCTTGCATAACACAACTTGCATGGCTGTAGAGCCATCACATTTGTTCATGAGCTCCAAGAATACAAAGTTTTTCTTGTCTCAAGAACCTAAAAAAGTCAATTTTCTTTTGTGGCGCCTTATTAAATTTATTAGGAGGTATAACTTTGGTATGGTTGAGCGAGAAGCACATTCCAAGGCATGAATTTCCCCATAGCCACTTGTGTGTATGTGAGTGCATACCAGCCATGAGTATATGTTTCTCATCTTTTTGGGCTTCTCACCTGACGAATAGCCAAGAGTTTCATCACCTCAAAGTAAGTATGCATTTTTGGACAAACAACCTAGATTTGATCCACATTGTGTTGGAAAAATGGTTGAAACTTGATCCACCTTTTTTATTTCTGCTCACTTGTACTTCTCCTCCTTTTAGTTATTGCCATTGCATGATCACATATCTCATTTTGTTGCAAATCATTCACCTTGTGTGTGTCCTTTTGCACTTATGTTGGTTTGACTTAGGATCTTGGATCATAGGGGCTTGACCATCTCCTTCATCTTTGTTATCCTAGACCATCCACATAGGTACAATTGGACCCCTCTTGAATGTTTACTTTAGTGTGATTTTGAAGCAAGTTCATCCTCTCAGTAAAGTGGGGGCTAAATGTGGACACCAAAAAAGTAACCCTTCTACCTTTTATGTCTCGTTTGGGCCCTCCTGGTGATTTTAGCTTAATTTTTTCTTGATTCAATGTGGTAATGTGGATAACACATTGACATTAGGTCTTGGGCCCTTGCACATTGAAAAAAATGCATATCTTTTAAAGGTGTTGTAAAGTGTTGTAAATGAATTTCACACTTTTCTAGACTTTTATTAAGTATTTAACTCTCATAGACCTACCTCTCCCTTAATTCAATGTTGTAAAATGTATTTAATTGAATTCTCACATTAAACTTAACTTTAATCTAGTGTTTTAATGTGTTTTACACATTCACATTGGATGTTGTGCCTTTCTAGGCTATGTGGACCTCATTTTAATGTTGTAAAGTGTATTTAATCACACTTTCACATTGAAATTTTTGTCCCTCTAAGCCCTAATCACCCTTTACATCATCATTAATAGGCCCCTCTGACCCCATATTATGCATCTCAAGGCTTATTTTGATCAAAGACCTAACTAGATCAACATATAAACTTGATTTCTTCACTCCCTGACATCCTAGCTAGCAAAAGAGCCCTTATGGGACCCATTCACCACTTTGGGTGAATGAGTCCTATTTGGTTGGGACCCATCCACCCAAGATGGAGAATGAGGCCCATTTGGGCCATTTTCAAGGTTTGAGTGGGAAAAATTAGGGTTTAAGTTTAATTTTCTTCAATGTTGGCCTTGGGGATCATATTAATGGGAATTTAGGTGTATTGCCTATATAAACAAGCTTTTAAACCCTAATTCATTATTCATTCATCATTCATTATCCATCTCAAGTCAAGCAAGCTATGATTTTAGCATTCTAAGTCATCAAGATAGTTTTCTAGGTAGTCAAGGGTTGTTTCTTCATCCATTGTTGCAACAATTCAAGATCCATCATCATGGCAAGGTTCTAGTTCTATTATTTCATGTTCATGCTTCATTATTTTATTTTCATCATTTGGTTTAATCAACTAAAAAGGGTTGACCAAGGCAAACCCCTATTCCTCTAACAATCAACAAGTTTCCCCCTCTTTAATGTGTGATTGCGGGTCTGAACATTGATGAAAAATGCCCAAAATGATAAAGTTGCAAATGTTGTCAAATTTTTCATGCAAAGTTGTCAAAACTCAGGAAAAGTCAGATCTATGGAAAAATATCCATCCAATCTACATGAAATTAGTGGGAAAGTGCTTATTCCATCCATCTTTAAAGGCTTGCAAATTTTTTAGTTCGAGATTCTACTCCTACTAGGACACTTTTCAACAAAATGGGACTCATCCCCCAATAGTGGTGAATGAGTCCCACTATAGGTGTTTTTCAGAGATCTTTGTAGATTTAGATACCCTTTTGGTTGAATCTTGTTTTGGAATAGTTTTCTAGAAGTGGGATTGATTCACCCAAAATGGCGAATGAATCCCACTAGGCTTAAAAGTTAGCATCTTTAGAATTTTAGAGCTATTTCCAGTCTTCAACACATTTCCAAGTGCACACTTTTTATTTCATAGTTTTTTTTTTTGCTTTATTTGCATTTCTAGGTCATGTTGCATACTACATTGTGTTTTCAAAAATTTTGCATTTTCCAAGTTTTACATTAGTGGCAAACCCTTTTATTAGCTTTCAGCCTTTAGGACAATCCCCTTTGAAAAATTTCAATCTCCTTTTCATTAAAATCTCAATGGTTTGTTCTTGAATGTGAACATTGTGAAATTGGATCCCTCTTCCTTCATTCCCCTTCTAGTGTGGATAAAGGAAGTTGTGCACTCCATTTCCATTGTACACAGAAATGTAATGTCTAAGTTGAATGAGTTCATACCTTGAATTAGGCCTTTAAATCACTTGGTTGAACACTAGGAGGGACCACAACTTGTTGTAAATCACTTTGAAGCATGTTGTGGTAATTTGGTGAAGCTTGAATGATATCCCATAAAGAAATCTTAGCAGAAGTGTTTTTGAGTTCTTCTACAAGATCATACTCCTTTCCATTATACAAAGACAAATGAGGAACACTAGGAAAGATAGGTTGAGATAATGGTAATGAAGTAGGTATGGTTTTTGGTTGCCTATATTATTTGATATGCTATATGTATGAGCAACAATATCATAACTCAGTTGCTACAAAACATTGTTACTAGTGAGTTATCTTGTAAAATTTAAGATATGTCCAAGAGGTTTTGGTTGGTGTTGTGGTGGTCCCATGATAAGAAGTGGTTCAAGAGATGACTTGGGAGGCCCACTAATTAGAGTAATTTTAGGAGGTCCAAGAATTAGAGAAGACTTAGGAGGCCCAATAATCAAGGGAGATATATAATGTTTATCTAAGGAAGCCTTCTTGTCATCTTTATGTCCAACAATATCCTCCAAAATAGGAGAGGTTTTAGGAGAGAAGCAAGGAAATTTTTCATGAAGCTCAATGGTTGAGAGAAGCCCCCTTGGGTTGGAAAGAACTAGGGGCTAATTTCCCATGTGACCAAGGGCTTAAAAATGATAAACTTTTCCTTCTCCCTTGCTAACATATTCCTTAGTGAGCAAATTGACATCAACAACTTGGGAAAAAAGGAGATGAATAGTAACCACTATTTGTTGATGAAAAATAATGGTTGTCACACTCAAAGGAAATCTCAAATCTCAGTCCCCCAAATCTGGTGCAGGAGCACCAAAGTTACTTTTGGGTATATAAAGTCATCAAGTGATATTTTGTGTTTTGAGTCTCTAAAGTCATTTAATAAGGCCATAATAGGCCATTATTGATGTTTTGAGTCATTTAGAGTCTGTAGGTTAATATTGCAAAGTGATGTAAAAGTTGTCAAAATATTGCCATAAAAGTTGCAAAAATGCAAAATATTGCAAGAACAAGGAAGTTGAAGGATTAGTTAGTTAAAGGGTCAATTTTGGCCATTTGATTCTGGTGTTATGAGTCTATTTTTTTTGTAGAACCTTGAGGAAGAGGTTAGAGAATGTTTTATGCATAAAATCAATAAGAAGCCCTATTTTGTATTGTAAATTATGTAATTTTTACTAGTAAAACTTTGTTACAGACCCCTGTACAGTCTCGTACAATAGGGTATTGGAATAAGGTGTTTTAAATTTGTTAGAGGAAATTGCTAACTCCATTTTGGGTTCAGTATGAATGGTTTTATGGAGTTTGAAGTGATTTGTAAGCTTTTCTCTAAGAACGATAGAGAACCCTGTAGTTAAGGGTTTTGACAGAGTATTGTGAATATACATCTTTTCCAACTATTATAATTGCTCTTAACTTCTTGGAATGGCGTGGATAGATGTAGATCATTGTTGTATGTAGGTTTAAAGAGCAGGGGAAGCAAATTGAAGAGTTTAGGATGATGCCCTAGTGTAATTTTTTGAGTTTTGCTTTAATGGTGATGGTCAAGAGTTAGAATTTGTTGAAAATGTTTTGTTAATGGATGGGAAATAGTTTATTTAGCATATGTAGACCTAGGGTGACATGTTTGAAGATTTTATAAGGTGGGAGAATATGCAGAGTGTGGTGAACCAATAAACCCTCATCCTTCTAAGCTTGGAGTAACCTAAAACAAGGGTTTTCTATTTGGTTGAATTGTGATTGTTTTTCCCCATAAAAGTTATTTCAGTAGTTTTGGAACCTGTTGAAGAGGTTGACATAGGAATTTGGAGTAGAATGAGTGTTTGGGTTGTAGTCTCTTTGGAAAATAGGCTTAATTAAGCATTGTAGCAACGGGACAATCCTTTTTAGGAGGGTACTTTTCAAAATAAGCTTATCTAATTTCTTGATATGTCAAAGAACACCAAAATGGGTACTTGGAATGGTAATTAGGCTATGATTTTGTGGTTGGATTTTTGATTTAAGGTCTGGAAACCTTTGTTGCAGACCTACAAGAGAATTGGTGAAGTTGTGAAGGAAAACACCTTTGCATGGTTTTTTGGCTTGAAAGTTTGTTGAGACAAATTGATTTGTGTTGCTTTTGTCAAAATCCTCCCTACTCTACATCAATTGGTATCAGAGCATAGGTAGTAGATCATTTGAGGGTGAAAATTTGTAGTTTGAGTTGTGGAAGTTGAAGGGACAAGATGCCTCCTAAAGGGAATCATATGCGAAAGAAATTAGAGAGTTGAAGGAAAGACATGCTAAGTTGAAAGATTTGACTCAAAGGAGAACATTCTTTAGGACCACATGCAAATGCAAGGGAAAGGTATGTAAGGCAATGATCGATTCTAGTTCTACTAATAACATAGTGTCAAGTGAAATGGTTAATAAACAAGCCTTAGTTGAGTTTAATATTGGTGGATATAAGGATAAGATAATTTGTGATGTGGTACCTATGAATTTTTGTCATTTATTGTTTGGAAGACCATGGCAGTTTGATAGACATGCCATATATGATGGAAGAGATAATACTTACACTATAGAAAATGATGAAACCATTTTTACACTAACACCATTGCAGGAGGATGCTAAGGAGAAGACCAAAGAAGCAAGGGTAATCATATTTGGAAAGTAGGATTTTGTAAAACTAGAGGAAGACAAAAATGAAGATTGTGCAACCACTACAAAGTTAGAGGATGCAAGACAACAATTTTACACACTGATGTAGTGTTAGAAGGAAAATACGATGAGTTGGTGATAGAATATGAGAAAGAGAAGGTCAAGGATGAATTCCTTGTGTAGACTCAAGATGAGTTATGAAAACATGATAAGGTCAAGGTAGGGACAACGCTTTTTCCTATGATTGCGAAAGAAGTTTGTGGGTAGTTTCAGTTTGCCAATATAGTGGTGTTTGGGGCTGAGAATCTAGTACAAGACATGATCTTCAGACAAAAACAGGCCAAGAGAAGGCCAAAGATGGATTGTTTGTGAGGACTCCAAATGAATTGGAGAAGTATGATGATATTGTGGTTAGGACAATACTTTGTCCTTTAATGCAAAGATAGGTTGGTGTAGAAGTTGATAATCCAACTTCATAAATCCCAATGAACACCTGCAAGAAAATAACATGTTACCAAAGAGGATCAATAGCCACAAGAATGGTGCTCTGCAAACATGAAGCAAAAGATGCATTACCCAAGAAGTTTTTAATAATTACAAAGAGATCAATCCTTAAGAAAGGAGATCAAAACCCTAAAGATGAGAAACCTAGGATGAGGATTAAATTAGCATGTAACAAGTGTCAAGATCATAATGAACGAGACAACATAAATAATTTAATTTAATGCATAAATAAAGATTCATAAGTTTAGTTTAAGTGAAATAAAGTAAAGGTGACTTAATTAATTAATCCATATGATTTAATTAATCAAGTACACAACCTATTACTCTAGCACCCCCCCTTAAGATGAACTTAGGGAGAAGCTAAGAAACTAAGGAAAAAATGCATGAATACAAAGATGGGTCCCAAAAACTAGGCCAGATGAGGTACCCATGTACAAATGTAAATGATCTCTCACAACAGGAGAAAAGGAGAAAACCTTGTAGGAAAAACTCATCTCCAAAAGAGAGAAATACAAGTGAAGGAATAAGAAGCCTCCAAACAAGAGTGAAGGACAAATAAGCCTCCAATCAAAAATAAATTGTCCCAGAAGATAGAAATAAAGGATGAAGATGGAAAATGCCACTAAAGCATGAAAAAGATGCAAACACTATCATAGAATGACTGCTGAAATGTTGAAAGAGCAAATGCAAGAGTGTCCATATGGTAAGTGCTCCATCTCACCAAAATGAATGGGTAACTAGTCATTGCATCTACCTAGTACATAGGAACAACTACTGCATACATAGCTCACTCTAATGTGAAACCAAAAAAGAATTAACACCAACAATAGAAACCTCCCCATAATGTTGACAAGGGAGAGGCATAACAGGTACACTAAAACTGAATGCTTGAAAGTAGTCCATGAAGAGGAACCAAGAACATCTAAAGGTGCAATCATGAAAGTACAAGCAGATAGAAAGGATGTGAAAACAAAAGTCACATACACATGAGAAAGGTATGATGGAAAAGAAAAGGTAAACATCAACCCCCATGGAACTTTATATCATAGTGAGAGTACAAGGTACAAAGTGATGTGCAAGAATCCCAATACTACACATACAAAGCTAAGTTACTTTATTTCAGTGTGTTTACAGATGATAAATACATGTAATGTGAGCCCATAAGGTCCAAAAAGGAAAACTATTGAGAATAAGGATTTTGGGAAAATACCAAAAATCAAATCTAGAAACCACCTGCAACATTGTGAAGAGCTTGGAGCAAGCTTTTCGACAATATATCATTTTCCCATTTTCGACATCATATGCAAAAGTTATGCTGAAAACACTAAAGGAAACTCTAGAAAAGAAGATTTGACTTTGACTATCTAAATAATAGGGACCTAAGAAAATATCTCCAAAAATTACCCACACCACTAGAAAGTACTATGATTCCTCTTTCCAACGATATCTTGTTTTCCCAATTTTGACACTATGGGAAAAAGTTATGTCTTCTAGAAGAAAACAACTCTCAAAGGGAAAAAACCACAACCATTGTATTAAATTTGATGGCCGTATGGCCATCGTAGCAAAACTGCAAGTCTAAATTTTAAAAAAAGCAATAAAAAAAATTATAGTAATTTTTTTTCTTTAAATATGGGAGAACCCCATAGGACGTAGGTACATTGTGTAGGATTGTGTATGTATGTACCTACGTAGGATTGTGCAGGTCTATACCTACACAGGACTGCACAAGTCTATACCTGTACAGGTACGTCCCTGTGCAGCTACCTCCCTTTTATGTTTGTTTTTTTAAAAAAAAATTCAAAAGCTTTTTTAAAGAAAATTAAAGCTTTTTAAAATATTTTTTTACAATTAAAAAACTACAAATATATATATATTTGTAGAAAAAAATTAAAAAAAAAATTTTACAATTTTTTTACCTCGAAATACATGGGTCCATACAGGTAATTTTTTTTTTCCTTGGGGTGACCTACTCCAAAATTGAAAAATTATATATGGAAATAGGGGTTTTTGGGCCTTTCGAGTGCAATGGTGAGGTCCGTTTGGGCTGAAAATGCTCTAAAAAATCAAGCACCCCTTGAATCTAGCAAAGAAACCCTTTCTTCAAACCCTCACAAATTTGACAAACAAAAGCAAAAATTTGACAAAACAAAGGGATGATCTCATGCAATAGTGGTTTACAATTTTTGGCCAAACTGGACATTGAAATATTTTTTTCTAACAAAATCTTCACTTTCGGGAACTTATAGCAGCTAAACTATGAGAAATTTGAAGATGATGCAAACTAGAGTTTAGTGACATTTTGTCTATAGATTCTAAATATATTTTTTTCAAGTTTTTTGGAATCAAATTACACCTTTTTTTCCATCTCCCTAGATTTTTTTATTTTTTTTCAAAAAACAACATTTTTAAGGAGTGATGCTCACCGTATAACACATAACTTTTTTTTATGAAGGATAAAATTATAATTATTTCAAATTTAGATTTGTATCTCTAATCTAGTGCTTCCACTTGGTTAGATAGTGTTTTATTGAATATTTTTTCCTTAATCAAGTTTTGAAGTCAAACTAATTACAATTCAAACATAGGCAGACCATATAATGCGTAACTTTTTTTGTATGTATCGTTCAATTCATTTTTTTGGTTGGATCAAGGACTTCAATATATTGTGCACTCATATTTTTCAAAAAAAAATGATAATATTCTATTTTTCCAGATGTGCAGAATAGAGAGCTTCATTTTCGGTGAAAAACCTATGTTTAATAAAACTAAAAAAACCAATAGATAATAAAACCAAAACATATTATTTAATTATACTCATTGGATAGCTCATTTCAAGGACTACCTGATTCCAGTTGGGCTTGTGAAGTCTCCTCCATTTTCATGCTCAACCCGAGCTTTGAAGGGAAAATTTTCTATTGTATTTGGTGGCAGAGAGCAAGGATTAGGGAAAAGGGGGGTTCGCTCAAACCAGGGGGGCTCGAGCAAACCCCCTTATAAAAAGGGGTTTGCATGTGCTTTTTTGGTGGGATGCATTTAATGGGTTCACTCAAACCTAGGTTCGAGCAAACCCTAGATTTTGGTTCGTTCAAACCAATGAGTTCGTTCGAACCCCAAGAATGATTTTTTTTGGCATGGAGTAATTTTTTATTAGTTTTCCTTCCTCATTCGAATTGTAAACCACTTTTGTGGGTTTACCCAAAGGTCATGTAGAATTCAATAATCAAAATTCATAGATCCCAATGAGCACCTACAAGTAAATAACCTGTCACCAAAGGAGATCAAGAGACACAAGAATAGTGCTCTGCAAACATGAAGCAAAAATGCATTACCCGAGAAGTTAATAATTACAATGTGATCAATCCTTAAGAAAGGAGATCAAAACCCTAAAGTGAGAACCCTAGGAGAGGATTAAATTAGCATGTGACAAGGGTCAAGATCATAATGAACAAGATGGCATGACTAATTTAACAATGCATAAATAAAGATTCCTAAGTTTAGCTTAAGTGAAATAAAGTAAAAGTGACTTAATTAATTAATCAACACGATTAAATTAATTAAGTAAACAACCTATTACTCTAACCCCCCCTTAAGATGAACTTAGGGAGAAGCTAAAAGACTAAGGACAAGAAGCATGAAAGCAAAGATGGGTCCCAACAACTAAGGCCAGATGATGTACCCATGTACAAATGTAAAAGATCTCTCACAACAGGAGAAAAGAAGAAAACCTTGTGGGAAAAACTCCTCTCCAAAAGAGAGAAATACAAGTAAAGGACTAAGAAGCCTCCAAACAAGAGTGAAGGACGAAGAAGCCTTCAATCAAGAAGAAATTGTCCCAAAAGATAAGAACAAAGGATGAACATGGAAAAAACCACTAAAGCATGAAGAAGCTACAAACACTATCATAGAGTGGTTGCTAAAATGTTAAGAGAAGGAATGCAAGAGTGTCCATATGGTAAATGCTATATATCACCGAAATGCATGGGTAACCAACCGCTGCATCTGCGTAGTACATAGGAACAAATAATATATACATAGATCACTCCAACACAAAACCAAGGAAGCATTAACACCAACAGTAGAAACTCCCCCATAATGCTAACAAATGAGAGGTATGACAGGTACACTAAAATTGAATTACTAAAAGTAGTGCATGAAGAGGAACCAAGAGCATCTAAAGGTGTAGACATGAAAGTACAAGCAGATAGAAAAGATGTGAAAAAAAAAGTCACATACACATGAGAAAGCTATGAAGGAAAACAAAGGAAAACATCAACCCCCATGGCACTTTATATCATAGTGTGAGTACAAAAAAGCACAAATTGATGTGCATGAATCCCAATATTAAAAATACAATGCTGAGGCACTTTATTTCAGTGCATTTGCAAATGAAAAATACATGCAATGTGAGCCCATAAAGTCCAAAAAGGAAAAAAAATGAGAAGAAGGATTTCTAGAAAACACCAAAAAAAAATCTAGAAACCACCTACACCACTGTGAAGAGCTCAAAAACAACTTTCTGACGATATCTTCTTTGCCCATTTTTTACATCATATGCAAAAGTTATGTTGAAAACACTGAAGGAAACTCTAGAAAAGATCTGACTTTGACTAGAAATAACATGGACCTAAGAAAGTATCTCCAAAAAATACCTACACCACTGCAAAGTAATCCAAATCCTATTTTTTATGATATCTCGTTTGCCTAATTTTGACACTATGGGCAAAAGTTATGGCATCCGAAAGAAAAACAACTCCCAAAGTGCAAAAAACATAGTCTGCAACATTAAATTTGATGGCCAAATGGCCGTCACAAAAAAACTGCGAACCTAAATTTGATGACCAAATGGCCATTGGTGAATTTGCACTATTCTATTTATTTTAATTTTTTTTTATAAAAAAATATACATTAATATTTTTTTTGTTTTAAAAAAAAATTAATAAAAAATAGGGTGCGGCCCTTGAAAAGACCACCACTAGCAGTTTGGTAGCCACTGTCGGTCTACTTTAAAGCTGCTGGTAGGAGGCATGGGGCCCGCAGGGGCCTACATCAGCAAGTACCCTACAGGTACCTATTAAATGCACTTGGCCTTTTAATTTTTTTGAAACAAAAAATAATTCGCCCAAGCTTTTTAATATATTTTTTTCAATGATTTTTTTGAAAAAAATTCTTGGAGGAAAGAAATATTTCTTTTTTAATGTTTTTTTTAATACCTCGGAATACATCTAGGTGAGGTCGTACGGGCATGAAGATAAATTTTTTTCCTTAGAAGACAAATTCACCAAATTTGACAATTTGATAGGCATTCTTAAGGTTTTTGGGCCTTTTGAGCATGATGGTGAGGTCTGTTTGGGCTCAAAACACTCCAAAAAATTAGGCACCCTCTGGATCTAGCAAAATAGCCTTTTCTTCAAACCCTCACAGATTTGACAAACAGAAGCCAAATTTGACAAAACAAAGGTCAAACATGACTATTCTGGTGGCTCTGGATTCAATGGAGAGGTCTGATATGACCCTAGATGCACTAAAAAACTACTTCAAAGAAAGATCTCACACCAAATGGAACAAGAAGCTTGTAGGTCGAGCTTTGATACCATGTCTAGAAGTTGATAATCCAACCTCACAGATCCCAATGAACACCTGCAAGCAAATAACCTATCACCAAAGGAGATCAAGAAACACAAGAACAATGATCTATAAACATGAAGCAAAAATGCATTACCTGAGAAGTTAATAATTACAAAGTGAACAATCATTGAAAAATGAAGTCAAAACCCTAAAGTGAGAACCCTAGGAGAGGATTAAATTAGTATGTGACAAGTGTCATAATCATAATGAATGAGACATGACTAATTTAATAATGCATAAATAAAGATTCCTAAGTTTAGCTTAAGTGAAAAAAAGTAAAGGTGACTTAATTAATTAATCAACATGATTAAATTAATTAAGTAAACAACCTATTACTCTAATAGTAGGAAGGCAGTCACATTCTGCCATGACAGAGGTCTGTAGACCTGATTACACAGGGGTTCTAAGAGCAAAGAACCTTGAAGTGCGTGTGAAGATAAAAAGTGAATTGAAGATGGGTGTTTGGTCAAAGAAAATGTGTGAGTCCAAGTATGCAGCAAGGCTAATGAAGGAGAAAGTTCATGGAACAGTTGGTACAAGTGTTGTTAGTGTGAAAGGGGTACTTTATCTAACTAGTTCATTCTTAGCTAGTTCTCCACTAAAGTCTTCTTCAAACTAGCTTAACTTTACATAGGGATAAGGTGGTTGAGCCTTTAATGACATGAGTTGTCACACCTCATAGGATGCCAACACTTGTCATAATCTAGTTGCATCTATCTCTCTCCTTGGCCTATATAACCAAGGAATTTCCTTTGTAGTTCTCACTTCTCAAGTTGAATATAGCTTTGCATTCATGAGAGGAATACAATTTTTTCCTCCTCATATTTCTAGTTTTGCTTTCCTTCAGTCATCAGATTCCTAGTAGGATAGTTAGCAAATCTCACATGGTATCAAAGCCAAATTTGAGTTGTGGGTTAACATTCCTTTAAGAAATATAAGAGTGTTAAGAAAAACTAAGTATGCTCTTCTCTTGCATCCTCAGATGATTTGGAGAATTAGAAAGGTGTGAAAAAATGTCGGTTTATGGGGGTTTCATACATTGACTTGTTAGTTACAGGTTTTCTGAAGCTTCCTGGAGAGATTCTGAGCTCACCATTGAGTCCAGAGCAACTGAGACAGTTAGATCTGCCCCTTATTTCACTTGAAACAAACACTGGAGGCTAGATCTACAACAATTTGAAACAAGAGGTTCATTGCTAGATCCAACAAAGAGCCATCATTTCAGAGAATTTTGGGTCAAATCTAACCCTGCCATCATGCCTAGAAGGCCTAAGAACTATAAAATCAACTGTCAAAATATCAATTTTGGACAAAGTTGCGAGGTAAGGGAAAAAAAGATTTGTCCAGGGAGCCATTTAGCACCCATAAACAAATTAATTTAGAAACTAATATTTTTTTATTTTAAAAAATATATATATATTTTTTTTAAAATAAAATATTTTTTTTTATTTGTTTTCTTAAATATCTATTTTTTATTTTTAAAAATTGCATAAAAATAATATTTTTTATTTTAAAACAAAACATTTGAAAAACATATTTTTATTTTAAAAAATATATATATATTTTTTGTTGAAAAAAATTGGAAAAACAATTTGCAAAAAATATTTCTACACTTTTTATTTTTTTAAATATAAAAAATTTAAAATTTAAAACCAAATAATTTGCAAATGAAATTTTTCACTTGAATTTTTTTTTAAGAATAATATATCATTATTTTTTTAAAAAAATATAGCAGGTACCTATGTAGTACTTTGCATAGGTACTTGTGTAGGGTACAACCCATGACACCTGCATATCAATGCACAGGCAGAGTTGCGCTACCCTACCCTCCACCTTCAGGCCTTGAAAAAAACTTTCCTGAAGTTTTTTTTATAAACTTTTTAAAATGTTGAAAAATTAAAATTTCCAAATCCGCCATTTTTTTTCCAACGTTTTTATTATTATTTTAATATTTTCCAATATTAAAATATATAATGCTTGAATTCTGCCCGCTTGCATCAATGTGGTCAATGTTTTTAATATTTTTTTAATATTTTGTAAAACATCCCACCCACTTTATTGACTTTTCTTTAAAAGTTTTAATTATAACTTTTTTTTTAAAAGTGCACTCCATTTATTTTTGCCAACATTTTTTTATTTTTCATCAACTTTTTTGAAAAATCACAACTTTTATATTTTTTAATATTTTTAAATCTTTGATAATATTAAAAAATATAAACTCACTTTTGTTGGTTGCCACTTATTAACTGATTTTTCAATATTTCTTTACATTAAAAATATAAAGATTTTAAGTCAGCTACATTTTGGCTAGCACATTTAATAATTTTTTAATATTTTTTTACTTAAAAAATATAAATATCCCATATCTATAAAAGTTGGAGGAGTATTTAGTAGCAACTAGACTGATAGAATGCTAAATTTATCTAGTGGAGTGCTACATTTGGTGGAGTTTTAAACTAGTTGGTGGACATGTCTATTTGGAAAACTACTAACTTTGGCAACATTTCTACTAAATTTGGTGGATTTTTTGTTGAAATTTTTTTACCCTCTCTCTCTTGATGCATTGTTTTTCGATTGGTAAATTAAACATGTTTTCAAACAAGAAAAAATAATTTTGTTGGTGATTAAAACTTTTTTTCAAACTAAAAAATAAAATTCATTGATGAATTAAACCTATTTTCAAATGATTAAGAAAAAAACATTGGCAAATTAAACATAATATCAAACTAATAAAAAAAATGTAGTGGTGGCCCGTTAAGGGGCTTGGTTGGGTTAATCTGCAATATCATTTGGAGAGGTGGATGTTTTAAGATTTGAAGAATTTAGTGGCATTAATTTGGAGTAATTTTCTTTGATGCATTTAATGCAAGAAGAAATGATTGTTTAGTAAGCAAAGGAGGCGCATAAGTTCTCGTAAGAAGTGAAGCATTGATGAAGGTTTTTTTCTGGCATTGGACGTACGTTTGGGAATCGACATTAATGGAGATCGCTATCAAATTGAGATGATGGCTACATCCACTTTTGGGGATTATCTCTTTTATTAATTCTCAATTAAATTACATATTCAACCAACATATGTATTTATAAAAATAGTCTCAACTCCAACAATTGGAAAAATCCATTGAAACAGACAACTTCTAAATTAGCAAACACATGCTAATTAGAAGTCATTACAAGGAAGGCAACTATTTTGAATCTATGAGAGAAACTTGCTAATTTTGGCTTCACCAAACCCAACATTAAAGACACACATCTCATGTAGCTGGTCAACGGTGGATGGTTGTTTGGAAGCCAGTGAACCAGAGAAACAATGGAGGCCAGTTTCACCTTGACACCATGGAGGAAGTTGGACCCTTTCATTGGAAAAGCGTATGTGAAGTGGCCATGTGGTTTATTTCTCTTCAAGGATGTGCAAGTGGTGCAAGAAGTTCAATTTATTTTGGGTAATGACTTTGAAAAATTAAAGCACAAATATAGGACCAATATGGATATTTATTCGTTGGTCATGGCTTGGGGTTTGGACTTAGGAGAGTCAGTGGATGTAGTGAGGAAAGTCATGAAAACTCTGGTTCACAAAGATTTTTTAGAGGGTGTGGAAGGAATTTTAGAATGGGCGATACCAAGAGTGGGGCTTGTTAAGGTTGAAGGAATGGATGGTGGAAGCCTGGAGCTCACGAATTTAAATCATCTCTTTATCAGGTGGCCAGAAGGACACACCAAAGCTCTATGGTGAGAAGGTGTAGAGCACAGGTGGCAAGCACTCAAAATTTGTGTTGAGCTAATGGAGGTCGAGGAGGTCATAGAGAATCTCAAAGACATTACCAAAGCGAAGATGCGTGGAAAGAAGGGTTTGCATCCGAGAAAGTTAATGGAGATAGAGCCATTGGAGATGGGTAGTTCATCGAAGGTGTGTAAGTAGTACAAGTTTAAAAAAAAAAAGATTATTGTACTAAATCTTGTTTGTGATTTTGTTTTTTTTGGGTTATGCCTAGATTTAAATTGTAATTGCAAAACACCTTAGGGCACGGACAATGGTTGGAAGGGTAGATTTTAGGTGGGTATGATTAGGGATAATTTGATATGTTGGAAATGAAAACTATGCTGGTTAATCAACTTTTTTGGTAGTTGATGGATGAAGATAAATCTGAATTATATGTGATGTTTGCTTTATATTTAATAAAAAAAATTGAAGTATATGTAACTTTTTCTTTATATTTAATAAAATAAACTATTATCACCAATAAATAAAAATGCACTGGCAAAGTGTTAGTGCAAATCAATCTAACCATGACCGTTTGATGAATTTTCAATCTAACTTCGCTAATCGAGGGTCGAGAGGTAATAATTTTCCAAACTCCACACGTACCAATCCTAATTACCCATTGATCCTCTAGTCATGTCCACTTGCTAAAATCTACCCGCCATCTTCACTTCATAAATGCACTATCCTTGCCACCTTTCCTATCTTAATTCACCAAAGTCGAGGTTTTGGTGCTTTTCCTAACATTAGTTGCAAGTATTTCTTGGTCATCTTTGTAGTCGGTGGGTCGTAGGTTTTGAAAAATTTGAAACTTCAAAATTTGGTTCTAAGGTTCCAAGTTTCAGCAACCATGTGATATTATGGACCACAACCATTCGATGAATTTTTGATGGATTCCTATAGTTGCATTTCAGAAGTATATCTCTCAAGCACTAGATTTGTGAATTGAAACCTCCAAAATTACACTAGAACCGTTAATGCGAACACGTGGGGAGATCAAGGCCCATCATTGTGGTAATGAACCCGATGGGTTGGATTTTGGCGATGAGCGATAGAAGAACTTAAGTGGCAGAAATATGCATGTGCAGAAAGTTTGTTTTAAAATAGGGACCACCTACGAAGAATGTAGGACGAAGGATTAAAAACTTAAGAACGTTTTACACAAAGGATATAAAGGAAAATCAATATAACCACAACCATTCGATGAATTTTTGATGGACGACTATAGTTGCATTCTGGAAGTAAATCTCTAAAGCAGTAGACTTGTGAATTGAAACCTCCAGAGTAACACTAGAACTGTTAGATGTGGACACATTGTGAGATCAATGCTCATTTCTCTCTTTTCAATGCCTGGACATATTACATTTCATTTAATTAAAATTCTCAATCTTTTGAACATCTAAAGTGATTGATTGGATAGCTCATAGCTTTAATGAAACAAGATTTGTAATGATTTCATATTGTTTGAGTGGCATTGGTAGTGTTGACTAGAGTCTAGTGATTTTGATAGCTTGTTAGGTTGAGGTACAATTTTCATGTAGCCAGATGTCAATCAAATTAAATATTTTAATTGTACATGTAAGGCTTAAGATACATGAATCAACTAAGTTGGTTTTTTGGTTTGCGTGAAATAGGCTAGTAGGTGCACTAGTGGCCCATAACTTATCAAATAGGGTTAGTGATAGTCGATAGTATCATAAGGGTTTTCATTTTTTTGGGTTAATAAGGATTCAAGAAGAAGATTTTGTGGTATTATTGGGGATACTCTAAATTCTCCTGCCTCCAGTTATATAGTTACAAAGTAAAAGACCAATTTCCTTCAAGTTCAGAATGGGTGGAATTGGAAAGAAGTTGATTTGGTTCACCTAACTTCTCATACAATTTTTGAACCAAGATGAGGAGATCTAATGGACATAAGTGTTATCTCGATGCATGAAGGCTACAGGTAGAAGATGGGAGAAATTTTACTACCCTTCATCTTCTGCATGACTCTGGTTCTCAAAGGGGATAAGCACATTTTGTATCTTCACAGCTCCCATTTCCCGAGCATGGTTTTCCAAGTGAGTTCCTTGCATTTATTTTTAGTGCCACATTTGTACTACGTTCTCACTAGCAAAAAAATTGGAATCATGCATTTATTTTTAGTGTCACATTTGTATTACATTGTCACCAGAAAAAGATTGGAAATTGGAATCAATTTGTAATCCATTGTCATGAGCAACAACTTGGAATAAATTATGTCTATGTAAAGTGATTTATGTTATTTATACAAAATAGGAGCTTGCCTAATCTACAACTACTCATCTTTAAAAAGATATGTAATAATGTGACATTGTAATTCAATTGTAATAAAATAAATGGCTGTGTTGTGTTAATATTTGTTATAAATTTATAGTAAAGAGTTATTTTATGAGTTCAGTGTCTATGAATCTATTCAAATCAGTTTTTTTTTCCTTTGATAAATTAAGTACTATCTATTTATGAAATAATTGCATGTAGATTTAAAAGTAAAACATAAAGCAATACAAATGAAAAAAGAAAGTTACCATCAAATTGACAAAAAAAATTATAAACACTAAAAGTTGTCACTCTTGTTACGGTTTACCAAAATGTTATTGATTTCTAATTTTTTGTTGACCTCCTCTCCCGGTTCCTGGTATCATTATTCATTTTATTAAGTCATTTGCAATGTTAAGTTACTGACCCCTTGGCCTTGATGTCAATCCTAACACATTAAAGTTTAAAACAACTTTAAAACACATGTTTATTATTTATATCATAATTCATAAATTACTCAACCATTCGATGAATATTTGATGTATGGTTGTAGTTGCATTCCAGAATGAAATGCATAGAGTGCTAGTCTTGTGAACTTAAACCTCCGGAATTACCCTTTAACCATTAGATTTACAGTAATCAACGGTTTAGAATTTTTTTCCAATGTAGGACTAAATCGCTAGTGAAACAAGATTTGTAATGATTTCATATCATTTGAACTTTGAGTGGAAATGGCAATTTTGAAAATTTACAACTTGTCACTTGTCAGCTTGAGGCACATTTTGCAAGTAGCGAGGCTATCAGAGTCCAAACATCAATCAAATTAAACATTTAAATTAATGTAAGGCTTAAGTTACACGAATCGATTAAAATTGAAGTATATTATTTGGTTTGCATAAATCGTGATTATGATTCATGAATCATGATTATACCTAACCTCACATGTGACACGTGTGAGGTGTACATAGGTACTAGGCTGGTAGTGGCACTATTGGTGGCATTGTTGCCCATAAATAAGGATACTAAGCACAACTAGAAATTGAAATCATTCGTTGAAGGCCAAAGGCTTTACTATTGAGTGCAATATTTGAATTGTCATAAGGGTTTTCATTTTGTAGAAATGTAGGGTTAATAAGGAATAAGATTTAGGAAGAAGATGATGTGCCATTATTGGGGATACTCTAAATTCTCCTACCTACAGTTATGTAGTTACAGTGTAAAAGACCAATTTCCTTCAAGTTCAGAATGGGTGGAATTGGAAAGAAGTTGATTTGGTTCACCTAACTTCTCAAACAAGTTTAGAGCCAGGATGAGGAGCTCTGATGGAGATAAGTGATCTCCCAATGCATGGAAGCTGCAAGTAGAATATGGGAGCAATTTTACAGCCCCTCATCTTCTGAATGACTCGAATTTTCTAAGGGGAGAAGTACATTTTGTATCTTCACAAGTCCCATTTCCCCAGTTTGATTAGACCACCTTTCCCCTTGCATTTGTTTTCAAACACCATGGCTGATCCTAGAAGTCCTAGGAATTTATTTTCAGATTGCATGGTTGACCTGGCAAGTCCCATTTATTTTTAGACACACATGTATTATGTAAGACCCCGTTTCACAAGTGATTAATGCTAAACATGATTTGTGACATGAATTTCTTAAATTTATGATTAGATATATGGTGAATGATAAATAAGGTGATCTTTTAGCAAAATCCTTGTAATTTCATTTTGACATTATGTTCTATTGTCACTACCTTGAAGGTGGAATACACTAGTATACTATGGAATGTAGATTGAAATTTAAATGGATTATTATATGGTTAAAGTTTAGAAGATTCACCTAATAGATTAATGTGATATAAAATGTTACTTATGATCATGTTGGTAATGTGTAGGAAGGTAACGGTGTTAGCATGAGAAGGGAGGACCATCGAGAGAAAATCAAAAGACATCTTCTTGAGGATTTAAAGTTAATATGTTGATAGATTAAGATGAATCAAATATGCAAATAGGAGGATAGATAAATGTTGGAATAAAATCAAATACATCCTTGGAAAGTTCTAAGTGTAGCCCTTTTTGACTTGGAAGGGTTGAGGATTTATTATTGGTTGGGTGATTGAGTAGAATCTAATTGTAAGACTTGACATGTGAGTTTGGTTGGGGCTAGAACCCTTGCTTAGGATCAAAATTCGTATGGATTCTTGTGTAGGTTTTGAAAAGGTATTATTGAGTCATTTTCCTTGGTTTTTGAACAAGAATAGACCCCTAGGACCTACACCTATGGGTTTGGAACCTTTTTGACATGTGAACTTGTCCTTGGAGTGTGAAAAGACCCCTCAAAAGTCCACATTCATGAATGTGACGAATTCAAAAAGTGTTGGGGCTTGGGAAGAGTGACTTGTCACTCTCAACCTCCCACTCCCCAAAATTTCTTGGAATAGGCACAAGACTCACACATGTGAGCACTTGGGGGAAAGAGTGTAGGTTTGGAGGATCCCTATATGTCTCAAGAAGATTGAAGATTTGGGCATTGCCCACTTCTCATTTTGGACAACTTGTGAAGTGAAGAAAAGAAGGAGAGAGTCAAGGAGGGAAGAATAGGAGTTCAAAGGAGAGCAACTTGTAGAGAGATAAGTCCTTTTCCAATTCTTATTCTTAGTATTGGTAGAGATAGCTTTATCTATGCATTGAATCATAAAGTAAGATTGTTTGAGGGATATATTAGAGTAATGTGTTGTATAATGATCAATCTTGTTATAGCACTAAGCTCTCACCATTGAATTACAATGGTGTATAATGTATTTCTTGCTCGGGGGTATGGCTAGAGCCCATGTGGCTCAATGACACCATTATGGTAGGGTGGAGAGCAAGACTTAATCAGTTGTGTGACTTTCATTGCATTTATTAATACTAGATGTAATATGTGAAACTAGTGATTGTTAGTGATTGTTGTAACATGGAAGAAAATGGGGAAGGGAAGAACCTTATTCCTTTGTGTGTTGCCCAGTATATGCCTAATGAATGAGTGTGGTATTGAAAGCTTTATGTGTTCTTACAATGAAGAAAATATGGAAACCTTGTGAAATTGGTAGTAAAATGCCTTCCTTAAGATACATGAAATGTATTATCAAGTTTTAGATGCATGGTTGTATATTCCCTTGTATTTATAAATAGACAATATATATTTGGATGAAAATGGTTAGTTTCTTCTATCATTTGCAAAGCAAAAAAAAATATAAATATAAATCAATAAATAAAAATAAATAAATAAAAATCTATTTTGGTATATATCAAGTTAGCTTAAAACACTCTAGGAAGAATATGTTCTTTGCAAATAAGATTAAAGTAAATCTATCTAACCTATTTCATTGTAGTTATATACTATAAAAATTATATGCATTCCAAATACTCTTGTTCAAGGAAATATATTTACATTCAAGATGAATATTTACATTCAAGAGAAATTTATCTTAGTTGGAATAAAAGAGCTACAATAACTACTATTGGTTTACAGTATATATATATATATATATATATATATATATATATATATATATATATATATATATATATATGAAACAATGAAAGGAAAATACTGGAAATAAGGTTGCAGAGTTGAAACTGCACTCTAGCCAATAATGAAGCAATAAATATAAAAAATAAACAAAAGAGAGTAGTAGCCTTCTTGCTCAATGATCCCTTGTTGGTAATAAGAATGCTAATCCTCCACCCAAGTTCCTCACACCTACAACAACAAAACAAAAAGAAAGACACTGGAATAAAATATGTTTAGGGTTTGAAGCTGTGAGGAGTAGTATAAAATAGAAACGAGACCCAAAAGAATAAATAAATAAAAAAGGAGACGACTAAAGAAAACAACAAAATAAATTGATTTCTGATCTAAAAGAAGTCAGTTTCATCGCACCCTTCCTTCGTTCTCCCACGCAGCTATGAAGGGAGGTGTATAGGTTAGAATTGACGTATGCTGGGGATTCTAACGTTCATTAAATTTTATTTACAGTACAAGCCCATGGTTTGTGATCACCGTGCATTGAGCCCAACTTTTCCAGCTAATCAATACCTTAGCAGTTACGGCCTTGTCATATGACATGTTAGATCCAATAGAAATATATATATATATATATATATATATATATAAAAGGGTCAAGTCATAGTTTGGCTAGATTAAGGATGGCTATTGATAGGAATGTAGATCGTACTACTCTAGAAGAGGAAACTGTGAACTATTTATTTATTCTCCTCCTAGTCCATTGTGCCACTCATGAGTCCTTCCAGTTATATCGCCCTGTAGATACAGTAACATCTTAACATGCTTTATAGGTAATAGGAAAATAAAATTCCTATGAAGTGTATAGTCATCTCATGTCCTAATAATTGCCAGCACGATAACTTTTTAGCAGCTATAGATATATTGTTGTATGAATTGAAACATCTATATGGTCTTAGCAATGGTCCATCTATTCTTAGCAATCTCTTATCAGTTGAATAAATCGAGAAGTATGGATGCTTCATGGGCATACATAAAAACGCTTTGATTTGACAGTGTTGTAATTCTTTTGATGGACTGTCAAGCATTCATTTCTGCCATCCCCGAGCTCATCCATGGGCGCCTGTTCATTTATTCTGATTATTTTCTTTACTCCTTATGGCCCCTTGAAGCTTCTGTTGCCGGCATTCATTTATTTTCCCACTGCTACCTCCCTTACGCTTTAGTGTCCAAAAGAAATGTAATCATAACATTAAATTTGATGATCATCGTACGCAAACTTCATTGTTGCTTCCTCTCGTCGAGTGCTTTCAAGCAACCAACATCGCCTTATGCCTTCAATCTGTTGTCCCTATGAAGAATATTAGCATTGAATAAAGACTTAGCGTTCGATATCTAATAAATTACCTTAATTCCATTATCAATTTAGGCGCTCAGTTGCCTTCCTATCTTTAGTCATTGACGATGCTCTTATTTTAGGTGGAGAGATACATTCAAAATGGTCATATAAGTTTCATTAAATTAAGTTTGATCGCCCCCTATTTCCGTAATAATGCACGAAATAAATCTCTTCTTGATTTCATTATTCATCGCCATCCACTCCCCAGTAGAATCATGTTTTAGAAAGGTAACATCAAAGTCAAAAATAAAATAAAAATCAATAAGTAAATGAAGACTCTTAGAACATGAGAATAAAGTCTATGCCTTATCAACTTAAAACATTCGAGGGAATTCTTAAGGATTAAATTATCTTCACCTTATGCTTTTTAACATTCTTTAAAATAATCTCCCTACCTTTTTGTTTTTTTTAAAAGAAAAAGGACTTCATATAAGACAAATTAGTGATATAAAATGGTCATTTCATTTTATAAAGAAATTAAAGTTTGGAAAATTCTTCTAAGTAGATTTTTGTGTCCATTTAAGGGAATCTATCCAAATCTTCTTTACTAATCTTCTTAGTAAAGTTACTAAAATATTAATAAAGTTAGCAAAGTGTTAATAATAGATAATTTGTTAATAATTTCGTTAATTAATGTAATAGGATGTTAATTTATTAATGATTTTTTTTTTAGTATCAAATTGATATCACAAAATTATGATAAATTTTATTTATGAAAATAATTTCAATCCTAAATATTAATACGTTTTTGGCGAGTTATTAAATATTAATACTTGTGATTAAGGTGTATCTAGGAATAAGTATGACAATATCTTAAGAATTAGTGGAGCAACATTAATATTTATGTGATTTATTGATATTGATGATGATTGCATACGAAATGCATGGCATTATTTTTGTTTATTTAATCTTTTAGTACAGAAGGTAATATCAAGGCCGAAAAGATAAATACCAATTATTGATATTATTATACTAAATAATGAGGGTAATTGTAATATTGCTAATATATGATTAGATAACAAAGTTGATATTAAATTAACGCCTTGGTATAGTGGAAATAAAGAAGTGAAATAATAATAATAGTGTTGCTTATAATCTAACATTATTAGCGGATTAAAAAAAAAAAGATTCTAATATAAAATGATAGAACGATAGAACGTTTATCGGCAAAGTTAAAAATAATACTAATTACAATCTAACTTTGTTAATAAGCTACAAATAAATTTGATTTGGAGCTAAAGGTATTACCTATATAAAGATAATAATAAAAGTAATAAAATTAATTAATTAAATAATTAATTAATAATGCGAAGTAATGGTGATATTATAACTTGTAACAATGTTACTAATGTGGTGAATGAGTAAGGAAATAAATGATGTGAATCACTAATTAAATAATAACATCACCCAAAGATCAAAGTTATTATTAGTGCAAATATAGAGGGGTGGTATTAAATACCTATAAGATTAATATCCATGTAAGTTCATACATCCTTTGTTGAAGATGAAATTAATAACAAAATGCATGGTGGGACAATTGAATGCCATTTAATGTTAATTTAGGATGGAAACCTTTGGCATCACCAAAGTTATTTGTTAAACATTCATTCAGTATTAGCCATAATATAATCAAATAAACACGTTGTGTACATCAATGAAATGAATCCTCAGGACTCAAGGATAACATTAAATTTAATAATCACCTTACTAGTAATATTAAGAGTAGTGTCTAAACTGTTAGACGATGATAGGGTTACTGAACAAACCATTTGAGATTGTGTTGGCTGCTAGAGCTATAGCTTCCATGTTAGTTAATGCTTTGCAAAAAAAAAAAATTGTTAGGTTTTCTTGGCATTTTTTTTTGGGCATGACAACTTGGTATCAGAGCCCTAGGTTGCAAATCTAGGGAACTCTGGGAATAAATTGGGCATTAAGTTTGGTGTGTGTGTGTGGGAACATGTGAAAACCACTTTGTGTTAGTGATAATTAAATGTTGATAAGGAAAATTCTAAGGGACTTGCATAGTGTAGTAAATGAGAATTTTGTTTCAATTATCTAGCCTAAATAAGATTGTGAAGTACTAAATTGACCATTTTAGATGGTTTAAGAAATTATTTAATTAATGACATTCAACTGTTAGGAGAAACTTAATATAAACATGGTGCCTTGGTTTAAGTAAATAGGGTGAATGACTTGATACATATATCGGTCTAGTTAGCAAGGGTTATGGCATAAATTTGGCCTTTTGATATTAAACTTTCTTAAACCTTCGAAAGGGTATAATTGATTTTCTGAAGTGGGGTCATTTTATAAAATATTTAAATAGTGTAATAGGTCATCACAATGGGTATTATTAAAGAAACATTATTTTGTTGACGTCTTAAGACCATAATTCTTAAACACAATAATAATGTAACTTCTTAAAGTTAGTTGTGTTTTGGGAGAAACTTACATTCTTGTTCAGACCTTAGTACAAATAAAAGATAGAACACCATAACTATATTTTGGAAAATTGCAACTAGTCAAAGAGGAAAGAATTATATGGCCCACAAAATGGATTAATGTGTTAAATGTTGTAATTTAAAAAGTTTAAATCTCTAAACCCTTAAATTTATTAAATCAAACTAACATGAGTGAAGCAATGGAAAACCCCTTATATTATGTGAAATTTGAGCACCTCGTACATTTGAATTTAAAATTTTATCAAAGATTAAAATTAAAACCTTAAGGTGTAGATTGTTGGACCTAATGACTTGTTCATAATTTGTAATAGATTCTAGATACTCATGAACTGCTACCTTGCACAACTTAGACCATGGTATATATAGGACTTTCCTATTACCCAATATCTCAATTTTCATAGTGTATAAGGATTTAATTCACGTTCTTGTGAAGCAATGAATGAATCACCTTGTGGTTGTTAGGTAAAAAAAATAAAAAAATAAAAAAATTCATGTATGATGACATCAACTAATGATGAAAGTCTTGCATTGTATAGTATGTGTAACTTAGAAAAGTGGAAAAAAAAAAAAAATTGAATTGTACCTTGAATTAAATGGTGAAACCCTATGTCATTCAAACACTATTGCAAGTAAACCATGACCTAGTGAACTTAATAGTACAATGAAACCTATCAAACCTTTTGTGTTGTTTTATCCAAGACTAAAACAAGTGAAAGAATAAAATTCAAGTCAAAGGTAAGAATGTATAGAAAGTTGCAACTAAGTAACGTTATCTAGGGCACACACTATAAACACTTCCTTATACATAGCTAAGAACTACAGTCTTGTTGGTGCCAAAATATGAAAGGATACATGTCATAAAGGAAGTAATAGGGTAGTCAATTAGGTGTTGACCTTGAAGGTTGTGTACATATTATAAGAATTGAATAATCAATTATTGAATTTATGAAGTTGAGTAATGAAATATGTGTGATTCATGGCGTATTAAGTGATTGGAAAGATAAACTATATCGATAAGAGGCACTAAGTAGAATTGTAAAACTTTCAACTAATGTTGTATTCTAAACCATTGACTGTACTCACTCTTTGAGAGGAAATCATATACACTGGAATGTAAAGGAGAAAAAAAATTAAAAGTAGACAGAAATTTCAAGAATTTTACTCATTTGTGCATCTTTATGAGGTTATATGGAGTTGTGATTGTAAAAATGATTATTGTAACATGTGATTAAATGGTTCAATCTTAGATAGTGAAATGTAAGATATGTAAAAAGATATCAATGAGTTGTGAAAATTATTATTCTGTGAATTATCATGTGTTTCATGCATTGAGTGTTCTTTCTTTTCCCATATTGTAATGTTTCAAACAAAAATGATTGACTATCTTCCTTATCAAGTAGGAAACCTTCTTTAGCACACAAAAATTATAGTGGAATTACCCATACTGATATGTTAGTGAACATAACAAACATAGTTGAATGAAAAAGGAATAATGGTATGGTTAAAAACCAATCTTGATCATATATGTGACGTCGGTAAGATGGGAAGTGTTCAATGTACCATGTATTGTCAATTGTAGGAAAATTGAGTATTACCTAGATTACAATTGTGAATTATATGGAAATTTATTGAGAATTGTGTAAGGAAATAAAGTGTGTATGGGTGTATCGACATTTTTGTTAATAGTGTGGTGAACCATGCATTGTTAAGTTCTAGGAAGATTGGGTGATATACTTAAGCTACAAGTGCACACTTCTAGTTATTTCTTATGCCTATGCAAAGTGAGTCGACATTTCCAAAATTGAGTTGAAAAGTGAATATTGCTTAAAGAAAAATAGAATGTGTAAGTGCATTGTTATTGTTCTATGGTGAATTTTGTAAAGTATATTGTGTTATTGCATGTGAAGTGAAAACCAGTAAATGTGTTGTGCCCAAGTATGAGATACAGGGTATCTGACTTGGGATAAGGGTGGTGGACATCTAGTATGATCCTCTATATGTACCCTTTGTGATGGCTTTTATGTAAGCTAGCTAGTTGTGAGTTAAAATAAATGTGTTAAGTGCATACGTGTGTCTATTAAATGAAATGTGATGTGCTCCTTTGTGTTAGTTTTATTTCTATGTTAAATGTGTACCCCTAGTGTTTGGTTCCCCCCTAATGGGAGTGTGATGCCAGCTAGTGTAAATAGGGGTAGAGAGGCACATGGCCTACCATCAGGAGATTACGAGCTTAGGGTGTTGTCCCTAATCCTGATAAAGGATCTATGTCAAGTCATTGTAATCTTCCTGTGGATGTTGACTGTGGCCTACTCCCCCACATATGAGAGCCACACTTGTTGGTTCATAGTGCAAACCTATTCCTTGATGTTTATAACCCATGGGTAAAGGATGGAATAACATGGGACTACCAGTGATTCATACTTATGTGGTTAGGGACCACCAGTTACTCATATTCATGTGGTCAGGGACCACCAGTGCTTCATGTTTATGTGGTCAGGGACCACCAGTGATGTATATTAATGTGGTCGGGGACCACCTGTTATTCATATTTATGTGGTCAGGGACCACCATTTTTTTTGCATGCTATAATATTTATGATGTGGTTAGAGAACCACCATTCCCCTCCTCCCCTTAGGTGGCTTATCAAGTCACGTGGTGTTTGTAATGTGCAAATTTTATTGTTGAAATATGAATTATTTATAATTCTTGATTGATGTTTTATTTTATTATGCACCAGCAATGTGTAATTTTACATTTATGTACTTAGGCTATTTAGCCATTTGGAAGTTGTTATATAGTCCGATTTTCCTCAAGGACTTGTTTAATTTCTCCTTTGAATTATGATTGGAATGTTGCAATGTAGCTACAATTTATCTTTATTTTGTTTCTCTTGAATTTATAGTTCCCTCTTGGGAGTTTTATTGAAACTTTGGTTTATGATCTTGTGTTATTCAGTTTGAGGCTTTCTCCTTGGTTGCAAATTTGCTGGCATGTGTGGTGTAATGTGGAATTTGTAAACTGCCATATCCCGGGGGGTTCCCTAGCAGGTCGTATAGGGGAGTAGATGCACTGGGGAATTATTTTGAAAGGGGATTGTAAATGGGACCGGTATGGGACGGTCATTAATTCATTCTTCCCTTCATTCTATTATTGTTCTTATCTGCATGGAGGATTCCTTAGAGAAGGACCTCGAGATCATCTTCTTGATTTGCTATGGTATCCAAGAATATCCATCCTTGTAAACCCCATCGTGTGAGCCTTATGTTGTAGATTTTGTGATTGTATGAGGACAGGCGCACCCATTTGGGAAGAGCATCCTTTGTATGAGGACAGGCGCACCCATTTGGGAAGAGCATCCTTGCTATTGTTGTGTGTACATGTGAAATTACAAATAAATGTGATGTGGCATACCTGTGAGCTATGTGAGAAAAATAGTAACATGTGATGCAAAGTTAATATTATTTGAGACATGGTATGAGTGCCATAATTATAAGGTAAAATGTTCTCTTAAGCATATATTTTGACAAAATGTGAAGCTAATAATTCTGAGACATGATTGGTCAATGAAACAAAAATATTTTCTAACATCATGAGTGATGTTTATGATGCAAAGAAATTTTGGAGGTGTATAAAAGGTTATGAATTCATTTAGATATAGTTTTGCATAATTTAATTGAAGTCGATTACATTGTTAATAAATTAGAGCTACATGGATTGTTGTTAGCATTTGTTAAATTAATCATATATCAAATAAATGTTCCAGTATGAGAAATTTTGTTCTAAGTATTTAAATATTTAATTCATGGAAGAGATTTGCCTCTAATATGCGCTTATAGCTAAATGTTTCGATTCTTCCATCAGAAAGTAAAAGTAATTAGTATGTTTGATATATTTATGTTTGTTCTTATATTGAGATTATGTTTTCAAACCTTAACGACTTCCAGGAGGAAGTCTAAGCTAAGGGGAGGGAGATGTAAGGCCCCACCTTGCATGTGATTAGTAAAGACCTAATATGTTTTATGTGATCCTAAATAGATGGTAAGATGTATTATGGATGACAAATAGTGTGATTATTTGATAATATTCTTGCTTATGCTACCGTGAATGTAAGACCTCGTTTCGTATCCCCCATTTTATTTCAATCAAACAATTAGTTAGATAATGATTATGATGAGATGAATGATGAAACTCTTTTTAGGATTCATGGGCATTAACCTTGATTTAATTATGATAGAAGCACATATGAATTGTTGGATATAACTTGAAAGAGATGGGTTATTTGGCATATTAAATTTTGGTAAATGGTTCATCATTAATGTTATAGGAGTTTAAAATGAATTACTAAGGTGGTAAACAAAATGATGGAGTGACTATTTCATTGACTATATTCTTGTATTTGAGTAAGTGTGTATTTCCTTTGATTATAATGAAAATTGAACCATTAGGTTCATTTGATGTATTAATGAGTAAATAGTTCATGAGTGAAAATTATGTGAATTGGATTAGCTAATATTATGAAGAGATATATGATCTAATCATGCTAACTTTGGTAATGTGCAGGAATCAAATATGCAAATAGGAGGATAGATAAATGTTGGAATTGGATCAAATACATCTCTGGGAAGTCCTAAGTGTAGCCCTATTTGACTTGGAAGGGTTTGAGGTTTTATTATTGGTTGGGCAATTGAGTAGAATCTACTTGTAGGACATGTGATGTGAGTTTGGATGGGGTTGGAACCCTTGGTTAGGATCAAAATTCGTATGGATTCTTGTGTAGGTTTTGAAAAGAGATTATTGAGTCAATTTCCTTGGTTTTTGAACAAGAATAGACCCCTAGGACCTATACCTATGGGTTTGGAACCTTTTTGACATGTGAACTTGTCCTTGGAGTGTGAAATGACCCCTCAAAAGTCCACATTCATGAATGTGACGAATTCAAAAAGTGTTGGGGCTTGGGAAGAGTGACTTGTCACTCTCAACCTCCCACTCCCCAAAATTTCTTGGAATAGGCACAAGACTCACACATGTGTGAGCACTTGTGGGAAAGAGTGTAGGTTTGGAGGATCCCTATATATCTCAAGAATATGGAAGATTTGGGCATTACCCACTTCTCCTCTTGGAGAACTCTAATGGAGATAGTAGAGAATGATCAAGATGGCTTGGAAGAGGAAAGAAGGTTCAAGGAGTTAGCCTCCTCATATAAAGAGATAAGTATTCTCTCCTACTACTATTTCCCTTTGTTATTGGTGGTAAGAATGTGAAATATGGAATGAATCATGGTGGAGAATGGAAGGTAGAGAACTTAGTTACATTAAGTTTGTGCTATGTTAGTTTTATTTCTTTGTAAAAATGAGAAAAGACTCCATTTATCATCATGGAGCTAAAATAATTCCTTGCTCGGGGGTATGGCTAGAGCCCATGAGGCTCCATGACGCCATTACGGTAGGGTGGAGAGCAAGCACTAGTTATTTGTGTGTTTTAATTGCATCCCTAGGTATTATTTATTGAAGGTTAATGTATTGTTTAAATGAAAAGAGCATCCCATATTCATTTGTGTATATTTATTGTATTTTAAACAACATTGTAATGTTAAAAGTTGGTATCTTGTTTTAGAAGAAAAATATGGAAAGTGAGAGTCTAAAATTGTGGCATGTTATGTATTTAATTTCTGAGTATTGTGGTAATAATGAAAGTTTAGCATCTCATTAAAATGAAGATTAATAAAAACCAAAGATAAAATAAAATGGAAGAGGGTAGAATCTTATTCATTGGCTTGTTTTTTTTTTTTAATTACATTTCTATACATTGCTGCAATATTGGAAGCTTATATATCTTGCATTTGTATCTCGTTGTGATGAACAGAATAAGTACTCTATAAAAGTGTAAAAAGGAGATGCATTAATCATATTTTTAGTGATAATGCCATAACTCTATAGCAGCAAAATAAATAAATAAATAAAAAGGTTATCTTCTCATTTCAACCCATTACGTAACTATATATGTTGCAGTAGAATTCCTTTCAATGGAGAAAAACAAAAGAATTGGGTTGGATGGAAAAAAAAAAAAAAAAAAGCATTGTTGTTGGTTGCTAAGCATGTTGGTCTGATTCAAAATGATACAATTGTATTAAACAACTATGTGATAATATTGGTTGAAGTTGGGTACTTTAGTCCACATTACAACTTCAATATATATATATATTTAGGCTAGATCTTGTAGCAGACTATTTTATCTGTAGCGTTGAATTTAACATCATATAACTAAGATAAAATCAATAAAGAAGATGCTTAAAGCAGGGATAAACTAGTATATGTATAAAACCATGGCTAATATCACATATTAGATGAATGGATTCATGACCAAAATAACACCTCTTTTTATTCTCCACCATACCCAACCAGCCTGCATGATGGAATGAAAGACAACCACTTCACAACTGAACCACAATATTGTTTTGTACCAAAATCCTTACTATTCATTCATAACACGCCATCATTGGGTGGCTGCAAATAGTCTCCCAAAATCTCACGTCTTTCCAAACTTATTCTAGTCTAAGGAAGAGCAGGGAAGAAATCCATAGTCATCAAGAAGAACGCCTCAACTAAAACAATGCAATCTGGTTTGAGAAAAGAGGGCTGAGAGGTTCTATTAATAATGAAGAAGAAATTAACAGCAATACAAGGATATTAATCATTCACCACTATCATTTCTTTCTCTTTCTATCATATATCGATTAATCTTGAGCGACCCCTCCTGCAGATCAAAATGCAACAATGTTTCATCTCCTTCGAACACCTACTAGCGGTTGTCCTTGACCTCTGCCAACTCTTTGTTCTCTTAAAACTAATTTCTGTTGCACAGAGTCATTCGTAAATAAAGATAAATGAGTAAATAAATAAAAATAAAAGCAACGCAACCTTGGCAAGTAGCTTACTTCATGATTTGAAGGTGTGCCATTTAGTTGTGCTTGCTCGCTTGAGGAGTATATTTGTGTAGTAGTTGTAGGAGTTAATGGTAGAAAAGTCCATCAATGCATTGGCAATGTAATCTAAGAGTAGATATGGCATTATGGAACTATCAAATTTAATCTTTCACACAATCATAGTAATTACTGTTAACATGGTGGGTGAAGTTGGGCATGGAGTGAGGAAGTGTTGATGTGATTTGGTACCATTAATAGTAATGGGAGAAAATATTGAAATAAATACATAATGAGATAAAACTAATACCTGAGTAGATTTGGTTGGCTGCACAAACTTATTTTCTAGTTGGTGTAGTGGACGACACAAGAGATGACTGCATACTGGAAATGTGCCTAAGTTATAAAGTGGCTGCGTGGTTGGGTAATTTATAAGTTCAGTTCTCATTTTTAAGCTGCAGGTAAATAATCTCATGTATTTCGGTTATACCTAATATCTGTAGGAACGGGCCGATGTGCTTGTCAGGAATTACCTTTATTTGAAGTTGGCTGTTCATTTTACAAGAAATCATCATGCCGCAGGCTGCATTGACATTCGAAGTTTGTGCCCTACATCACACCTCTAGTAGACACCATTTTCATCTGAGATGTCAACATTATCCCTAGGACTATAGCTTGCTGCAGGAAATCAGATCACTCCCAATGGAGAAACCTGGACAACGCCTTTCTTTTTCCTATTTTCTCACCCAATTAAATGTTCCACTAATGGTAATGTATCTTGGTTGCCCATTTAGGTTTCGGTCATACGCCTAGTGGACTATTTTCCACTGCAAAGTCCAATTAATGCTACCACCAGTTTCACTGAACCCAATCGTTGGCAGGCTGCACTCCCTCGAAAACTGGGAGAGAATAGGGGCTAGATCTATTGAACCAAACAAAATCTCTATAGTCAAATATATTTGAATAGGGTACCGTGATAGTCAGGGGAGATTAAACTGTCTTAGGTTTGTTACAGTTTTCTGAATTGTGTCATAATTTCCCCAATAACATCCCTACCTTTATTAATAGTGTTGTTCCTCTTCCCTAGTAGTGGGGTGACGCACGTAGAAGCATACAGTTTCCTATTCGCTGAACAGTCTCTTGTTTTTTCATACATGTTCCTGAACTAGCATAAGAGATATGACATCAAGACAGATTATAATATGGTAGGAGAGAAACGTGTTTAGGGTTTGGATGCTTCTTTGAAATGGAGGTCAAACGTTATAAAACATAGTTAATTGAATACTATCATGTTGGATACCACCAATTGTGATGCACAAGTAGTGTGGAAAATATTAACCCGTAATTGATGTATTATATAAATTATTTTAATACCATTTGCATAGTTGCCAGCGTTTGAAATTTGTCACTATAGCTAATATGCCCAGCTCTGAATCTTTCTTTTTACCATAGAACATATATAAATTTCACTCACAGTAACTCCGGCTCCTATACCTTTTCGATCAAATACAATAAAAGCATATTACAGCTCTTACATGTATATTCGGGCCTGATGTTGGACCTATCAGAACTCATAACGTTTCTACGAAGTTTTTTCAAAAAAAAAAAAAAAGAGGTGAACAATTACTTATTCGCTACTGACGCACTCTATGTGTTCAAGCCAATATTGTTCCACTTAATGGAATGCATAATACTGTCTTATCAAGTTAACCTGTCTTCCATCGCATATGTGCGTAAATCTAAAAGTTCTTCCAAGTTTCTGTTTCGTCTCCTCATGAGAATTGCTCTCAAGCATTTAAAAAAAGAAACATAGGTGGGGATAC
>VDFB02079169.1:0-16407 GCA_007258455.2 Sequoia sempervirens | reverse complement strand
CCAAAAAAAAAATGCCAAGAAAACCTAACAATTTTTTTTTTTGCAACACATTAATTAACATGGAAGCTATAGCTCTAATAGCCAACACAATTTCAAATGGTTTGTTCAGTAACCCTATCACCGTCAGACAGTTTAGACACTACTCTTAAAATTACTAGTAAGGTGATTATTAAATTTAATGTTATCCTTGAGTCCTAAGGATTCATTTCATTGATGTACATAACGTGTTTATTTGATTATAATGTTTCTAAGATTGAACGAATGTTTAATAAATAACTTTGGTTATGCCAAAGGTTACCATCGTAAATTGAAATTAAATGGCATTCAATTGTCCCACCATGCATTTGGTTAATAATGTCATCTTCAACAAGGGATGTATGAACTTACATGGATATTAATCTTATAGGCATTTAATACCACCCCTCTATATTTGCACTAATAATAACTCTGATCTTTGGGTGATGTTAGTATTTAATTAGTGATTCGAACATCATTTATTTCCTTACTCATTCACCGTATTAGTAACATTGTTACAAGTTATAATATCACCATTACTTTGCATTATTAATTAATTATTTAATTAATTAGTTTTATTACTTTTATTATTAGCTCCAACTCAAATTTATTTGTAGCTTATTAGAAAAGTGGTGTTAATTATTTACTTTCATTATTAACAAAGCTAGATTGTAATCAATATTAATTTTAACTCTGCGGATAAACGTTCTATCATTTTATATTAGTATCTTTTTTTTTAATCCGCTAATAATGTTAGATTATAAGCAACACTATTATTATTATTTCACTTCTCTAGGTAATAGCGATATTATTTCCACTATACCAAGGCGTTAATTTAATATCAACTTTGTTATCTAATCATATATTAGCAATATTACAATTACCCTCATTATTTAGTATAATAATATCAATAATTGGTATTTATCTTTTCGGCCTTGATATTACCTTCTGTACTAAAAGATTTAATAAACAAAAATAATGCCATGCATTTGGTATGCAATCATCATCAATATCAATAAATCACATAAATATTAATGTTGCTCCACTAATTCTTAAGATATTGTCATACTTATTCCTAGATACACCTTAATCACAAGTATTAATATTTAATAACTTGCCAAAAACGTATTAATATTTAAGATTGAAATTATTTTCATGAATAAAATTTATCATAATTTTGTGATATCGATTTGATACTAAAAAAAAAATCATTAATAAATTAACATAAATTAACATCCTATTACATTAATTAATGAAATTATTAACAAATTATCTATTATTAACACTTTGCTAACTTTATTAATATTTTAGTAACTTTACTAAGAAGATTAGTAAAGAAGATTTGGATAGATTCCCTTAAATGGACACAAAAATCTACTTAGAAGAATTTTCCAAACTTTAATTTCTTTATAAAATAAAATGACCATTTTATATCACTAATTTGTCTTATATGAAGTCCTTTTTCTTTTAAAAAAAACAAAAAGGTAGGGAGATTATTTTAAAGAATGTTAAAAAGCATAAGGTGAAGATAATTTAATCCTTAAGAATTCCCTCAAATGTTTTAAGTTGATAAGGCATAGACTTTATTCTCATGTTCTAAGAGTCTTCATTTACTTATTGATTTTTATTTTATTTTTTACTTTGATGTTACCTTTCTAAAACATGATTCTATTGGGGAGTGGATGGCGATGAATAATGAAATCAAGAAGAGATTTATTTCGTGCATTATTACGGAAATCGGGGGCGATCAAACTTAATTTAATGAAACTTATATGACCATTTTGAATGATCTCTCCACCTAAAATAAGAGCACCGTCAATGACTAAAGATAGGAAGGCAACTGAGCGCTTAAATTGATAATGGAATTAAGGTAATTTATTAGATATCGAACGCTAAGTCTTTATTCAATGCTAATATTCTTCATAGGGACAACAGATTGAAGGCATAAGGCGATGTAAGTTGCTTGAAAGCACTCGACGAGAGGAAGCAACAATGAAGTCTGCATACGATGATCATCAAATTTAATGTTATGATTACATTTCTTTTGGCATTGAAGCATAAGGGAGGTAGCAGTGGGAAAAGAAATGAATGCCGGCAACAGAAGCTTCAAGAGGCCATAAGGAGTAAAGACAATGATCAGAATAAATGAACAGGCGCCCATGGATGAGCTCGGGGATTGCAGAAATGAATGCTTGACAGTCCGTCAAAAGAATTACAACACTGTCAAATCAAAGCTTTTTTATGTATGCCCATGAAGCATCCATACTTCTTGATTTATTCAACTGATAAGAGATTGGATAGGCATTCCAACGATAAATATGGTGGACATTTAATAGACATGAATGTACGGTGTCCTTTGGGAAGGTGAAATGGACAATGGCCGATGCACATGAATTTGTAACAGTCCATTGCTGACACTAGATGGACCATTGCTAAGACCATACAGATGTTTCAATTCATACAACAATATATCTATAGCTGCTAAAAAGTTATCGTGCTGGCAATTATTAGGACATGAGATGACTATACACTTCATAGGAATTTTATTTTCCTATTATCTATGAAGCATGTTAAGATGTTACTCTATCTACAGGGCGATATAACTGGAAGGACTCATGAGTGGCACAATGGACTAGGAGGAGAATAAATAAATAGTTCACAGTTTCCTCTTCTAGAGTAGTATGATCTACATTCCTATCGATAGCCATCCTTAATCTAGCCAAACTATGACTTGACCCTTTTATATATATATATATTTTTTCTATTGGATCTAACATGTCATATGACAAGGCCGTAACTGCTAAGGTATTGATTAGCTGGAAAAGTTGGGCTCAATGCACGGTGATCAGAAACCACGGGCTTGTACTATAAAGAAAATTTAATGAACGTTAGAATCCCCAGCATACGTCAATTCTAACCTATACACCTCCCTTCATAGCTGCGTGGGAGAACGAAGGAAGGGTGCAGTGAAACTGAGTTCTTTTAGATCAGAAATAAATGTATTTTGTTGTTTTCTTTAGTCGTATCCTTCTTTTTATTTATTTATTCTTTTGGGTCTTGTTTCTATTTTATATTGCTCCTCACAGCTTCAAACCCTAACATATTTTATTCTAGTGTCTTTCTTTTAGTTTTGTTGTTGTAGGTGTGAGGAACTTGGGTGGACGATTAGCATTCTTATTACCAACAAGGGATCATTGAGCAAGAAGGCTGCTACTCTCTTTTGTTTATTTTTTATATTTATTGCTTTATTATTGGCTAGAGTGCGGTTTCAACTTTGCAACCTTATTTCTAGTATTTTCCTTTCATTGTTTCATGGTTATATATATATATATATATATATATATATATACTGTAAACCAATAGTAGTTATTGTAGCTCTTTTATTCCAACTGAGATAAATTTCTCTTGAATGTAAATATTCATCTTGAATGTAAATATATTTCCTTGAACAAGAGTATTTGGAATGCATATAATTTTTACAGTATATAACTACAATGAAATAGGTTAGATAGATTTACTTTAATCTTATTTGCAAAGAACATATTCTTCCTAGAGTGTTTTAAGCTAACTTGATATATATCAAAATAGATATTTTTATTTATTTTTATTTATTGATTTATTTATTTATTTTTGCTTTGCTAATGATAGAAGAAACTAACCATTTTCATCCAAATATATATTGTCTATTTATAAATACAAGGGAATATACAGCCATGCATCTAAAACTTGATAATACATTTCATGTATCTTAAGGAAGGCATCTTACTACCAATTCACAAGGTTTCCATATTTTCTTCATTGTAACAACACATAAAGCTTTCAATACCACACTCATTCATTAGGCACATAATGGGCAACACACAAAGGAATAAGGCTCTTCCCTTCCCCATTTTCTTCCATGTTACAACAATCACTAACAATCACTAGTTTCACATATTACACCTAGTATTAATAAATGCAATGAAAGTCACACAACTGATTAAGTCTTGCTCTCCACCCTACCGTAATGGCGTCATGGAGCCACATGGGCTCTAGCCATACCCCCGAGCAAGAAATACATTATACACCATTGTAATTCAATGGTGAGAGCTTAGTGCTATAACAAGCTTGCTCATTATACAACACATTACTCTAATATATCCCTTAAACAATCTTACTTATGATTCAATGCATAGATCAAGCTATCTCTACCAATACTAAGAATAAGAAATGGAAAAAGACTTATCTCTCTACAATATACTTCCTTTGAACTCCTATTCTTCCATCCTTGACTCTCTCCTTCTTTTCTTCACTTCACAAGTTCTCCAAAAGGAGAAGTGGGCAATGCCCAAATCTTCCATCTTCTTGAGATATATAGGAATCCTCCAAACCTACACTCTTTCCCACAAGTGCTCACACATGTGTGAGTCTTGTGCCAATTCTAAGAACTTTTGGGGAGTGGGGAGTTGAGAGTGACAAGTCACTTTTCCCAAGCCCCAACACTTTTTGAATTCGTCACATTCATGAATGTGGACTTTTGAGGGGTCTTTTCACACTCCATGGACAAGTTCACATGTCAAAAAGGTTCCAAACCCATAGGTATAGGTCCTAGGGGTCTATTCTTGTTCAAAAACCAAGGAAATTGACTCAATAATCCCTTTTTAAAACCCACAAAAGAATCCATACGAATTTTGATCTTGACCAAGGGTTCCAACCCCAACCAAACTCACATCACATTTCCTACAATTGGATTCTACTCAAACATAATCACCCAATCAAAAATATAACCTCAAACCCTTCTAAGTCAAATAGGGCTACACTTAGAACTTCCCAAAGATATATTTGATTTGATTCCAATATTTATCCATCCTCCTATTTGCATATTTGATTCCTTAGCCCTCCAATACATTTACTCTACTTGCTTTTAGGTCTCGGATGGAGTTAAATTTATATCCTCAACAAGAAGTCTTTTGATTTGCACTTGATGGTTATCCCTTCTCATGCTAGCACTATTATCTTCTCGACCCTTTAATGTTAATCCCACATCGACTCATTTAATTTCCTGCACAACATAATTAAGCACAGTTAGACATATTAATAAACAACATTAATTGTAAATTGAATCTTTGTAACTTTATTCATGAATCATTTACATAGCTAATTACTCTTCCAATGTAATACGACACAACACTTATCTTATTTCAAATTCATCTTATAAGTTCTAATCTCATACAATAATTCGCATGCACATACATCTTCATTAAGTAAAATAACATAACGTAAAACTATAAGGTTACTGTTAGACAATCATCTTCATATCGCTTGCAATATATCTAACCATCTATTTAGGAGGAATATATAACACTTTAAGATTGTATTAGTCACATGCAATGAGAGGCCTTAGAGAATGTAGAAATTATTTATTTTAAAAAAATATTATTTATTAAAAATTTAACTTCTTTTTTAATTAAAACAATGAAAAGAATAGTTAATTTATAACACTAATCTAAAAGAATGTAAAGAAAAAATCTAAATTATATGTAAAATAAATATTTCAAAATATAAAATATAAGTATAAATTTAATGAATAGGTTGAATGATAAGATTAGCCATACCATGTAAAAATTAAGTTATTAAAAAAAACTAAAAATTAAATATACTTTGATTAAAATATAATCTCTTAAAAATTAAAAAAATACATTATCAATATAATTTAACTATTTTAATTTAAAAATATTTTAAATTAATATAAAGTATGATTTGTTACAATATATATAAGATTAATAGATGAATACTAAGTATGATTTGTTACAATGTAGGATTATACAAGTGATAAGATTAATAGATAAATACTAAGTATGATTTGTTACTATGCAGGATTACCCACCATTCTATAATAATAATCAAGCACGGAAGCAATGGAAGCTTCAAAATCGCCATATCTAAAGAAATTGTGTACCAATTAGGACCCAAAGAGTAAATTGATTTTGTTACATTTTGTTATATAATTCGTGATCTATATATATCATAGTAGATTGAAAAAATCAAATAGAAAAATTAGTTCAAGTTCCTCATTATTAAAGCAGAGTTATTAATAACTAGTTAAATTTTGGTAGTTCTAGTTACAAGTGAACTAAAAATTATATTTATATGTTAAAATAAAAAATAAATCTACAATTTGTTTTATAGTTCCCACTTTTAACTTTAAAATGTATGTTCACTCATTGTTGTATTTTTTACAATCACATTTTATTTTAGATGTTTGTTTATAAAATATAAAGATGCATTAAAATATATTAAAATATTTTCTTTATATTATATAGCATTCATGCAACATTAAATTAATATAGAATACCTACAATATCACTTTAACCAATCAAGTTGTGAATTTAAATCACATTATGCAACATTATTCTCAAGATCAAACTAACAAATAAACATTGAAACAAATTTATTTTTATATTATAACATTCATAACTTAAACTCTTTATACAATAATATCGCTAATTATAAAACACATAAAATTATTTATAAGTTAAACTTAAATTTTTAACAATTAATAAAATATAAAATTTAATATAATTAAGAAAATTAAATAAGAATTATAGATAACTTATGAAATATTACTCACTTATCAAGAAAAATCAATTATAAATTTACTTCTATTATTGATAAATTTACTTACCAATCTATTTTAAAGTTCATCAAGAAAAAATTAATCATTAGTGATTGCAACATTATTGGCAACATCTTTTAAACCTACAAATAAACATTGAAAACACATTTATTTTTAGTTCCCGCCTAAGGAACTATAGGCTTAATTCCTTTTCCTTAACAAGTTATTAATAACTTTGATTTTAACAAATGAGAACTCAACTTTTTTTCTGTTTGACAAATATTTGTATATAGTTAAAGTAAATATGCAAGATTTTTAACTTTTCAAATTTCGAAAATTAATTTTTCTCAATTTTATTGGCTATAAAACTTTGAGCAATAAGGGCGGATTTTCAGGAAGCATAAACTTTTTATCGCAACTTTTCAAGGTTTTTTTGCCACAAAGACCATAATCAAAAAAAATATATATTTTTTCACTTGTAATTAATCTATTTCATTACTTTGAATCTTTTTAGTTCCTGCAGGGAACTATAGGCACCACCAAATCTTAACTAGTTATTAATAATTCTCTTTTTAACCAATGAGAGTTGAAGCATTTTTTCTATTTGATTTGTTTTTATCTATTATCAATGTATACATGCCAATTATATAACAAAACATATTTCAAAATCCAATTCTCTTCAATCTAATTGGTAGACAAATTTCACCCGATATAAGCGATTAATGCGTTTCCATTACTTCCATTACTTCCATTTCGGAATCTTAACTAATTTTTACGAGTTTTTTTAAACTTAGGTTGTTTATTTCCAATAATTCAATGAGGTAAACCATACTAACTATTTTGAAAATTAAATTACACTATAATGATAAATTACTTTTTATTAAATTACACTATAAAAATAAATTACTTTTCATTAAATTACTTACTAATTACCCCTCACATTGGGTACATAACATTTATTTACTATTTTCCTTTGCATTATTAAAATAATAATAATAATTAATAAAATTTAAACTTTGAATAACAAATGCTAACTAATTAATCAATATAACATCAAAATTCAACTATTTTTAATTACTTTTAATACTAAATTGATTTGTAGCATAAATTTAATTGAGCTAATTCTTTCAAAATATTAATACCAATTACTCAAAAAATTTACTTTTAATATTAATTAATTAATTATTATTTAAAAATAAATGCACCTTGTAAATTATTTTATATTATAATTTAAATAAATTAATACTAATCACCTCTCTTTGTCATAAATTAATTTTAAAACAACACTTATTAAACATATATTTAAACTAACAAATTCTCAATTGCTTTGAAATTTGAACTAACTCTAATTACTAAGATACTTTTTGCAAATTAAATGAATTAAGACTACAATAATTATTTAGAATATACTAATTACTTCTATAAAATATTTATTATTTTTAAAAATCAACTTTAAAATTAATAGTAATTACTTTTAAATCAAATTTAAATTAATATTAATAAATTAATCATTTAAATCAATCACAAATTCTATCATATTTGTTTTAGAAATAATTCACCTTCTATTTACAATTTATATTAATTACTATATGTTAGTTTGTGAAATAAAAAATGTTAACTAATTAATAATTAATAAGGAAATAAATAACTTTATTATATTAATTAAATAAATAGTCTAAATTTAAAGATTTTTTTCTTCTCATTTAAATTAAAAAAAAGTTTAGTTTTAGCCAAGTTTAAATTTTCATATCCAATTTAAATGTTCATATTAAATATTTTAATATATATATAAATATATAATAAATTTAAATATTTGTAAAGACAAATATATATATTTTATATTATATTATAATTTTTTTTAAAAAAAATATTAATTAATAATAAAATTAAAATTTTATTAATTTTTTTAAAGTAACAAGGCCATTGGCCTCACCATGGATTTATGCACGATGTAAATATATATTTTAAATATTTATATTGAATTAAAATAAATATATATATATATATATATATATATATATAATTATTATATTTATATATGTATTAATTAGTAATATATATATTTATAACTATATAAATTAAAATTGACATGATTCCCTTTTTTATATTAATATTTGAATAAAAATATTATCATAAAATATTAAACTTTAATTTATTGAAGTAATGAAACGTATATGATTTTAAAAATTGTAAATAAATTGATTGAGTAAAATAATTTAGAGGAAATAATATAAAGAAAAATATTTTAATTATTAGATTTTTTTTTTTATAAGAAAAACATAATTTCCTTCAAGATCTTTTCATAAGAATATGGGTTTGAGCCACATAAAATTATTTTAGAAAAAAAACTATCTTCAAAACAAATTTTAATTTTCAAAGAACATAAAAATTAAATATATGCATTTTAATATTTGAGTCAAATATAGATTTTTAAGAAATATTTGTTTTATAATTGATTCCTCTACTTGTTAAGTAGGAAAGCATAACTAGCTATGCATATTCATCTCAATTCCTTTCAACCTTATAAGTTAATATTCAAGTAGATACCTACTTATCAATTAGGAAAACCTGACAAACTATGCAGATTGTTTGTAACTATGTTTACCTCAACAAACTCTTTCTATTCCTCTCAATTCCTTTCATCCACACGTGTTCATTCTAAACTATAAAAAATAAACTACCTCATCCTCAAAAAAATTTGGCTACACAACAAGTACAATTATGTTTCTTAATCTATAACATCATGTAATATTATAATCTTATCAAAATATTATCTTTTGACAACTCAAGCATGATCATCCTTAAATTGTTTCAAAAATTTATATCTATTGGATAACATAGTGAATTTGAGCAACTTAGTTTTCCCTAGATTTTGAAAGCAATTATAGTAGCATTGAGCTTAGAGACCACAATGTTGTATTATGACTAAAACAATTTTTTTCCTTTAGATGGACTTGACAGCATATGTAGAGAAGCATGAATTTGTTTTCGATGTAGTCCTAGATGAGCATGTCACAAATGATGATGTGAACTAATGTACCCATGCCATTGTTCTCATTTGGAGTAAAATCATTATATCATGCTTATAAGTATCCTTGATTACGTCTATCAATAGATTGCCTAATCTCCATTGAGAATGTCATAATCTAAAAATATTGTCAGGTGAATGGCATAATCTATAAAAGGGGTTAGATATTACTATTATTAACACCTAGAGTTTTCACATGGTACACCACTATTGTAGTCGATGTAATACAAATTTGGTCGGAACATTTATCTCTCTTAATGGTGTCAGAAGTTCTATCTTAATGTTGATGACTAAAAGCAAACTGGATGTTGAAAGAGTGTTGGTTAAACTTGAATTTTTATGGTATGTCATACTTCTATGGTTTGAATTATGGGGCATAAAGAAAAATAAGGATAATTTTTAAGCCAGTGACAAGCAAGACACCAATATCATGTATGAGACCTCACTTGTGGCAGCCTGCAAGGGCATCTTTTTCAATTTAACTTGAATATTGTTCATCTAGGGTGCATGTACTCTACTCTAGATTTGAACCTCTATTTCCTCCATGTAGTACACAAGCCTTCACCATTATCTCGACTAAAGCTTTAATTATAATGGAAACCTAAATCCTTTTTGGAATGTAGACACCAACACCTTGGGTTTTGTGTTGTCTCAAACCATTTTCAAAATCAACATTGAAATGTAGTTTCTATGAGAAAATGGATAATCACAAGATTTTGAACAAAATTCAATAGCGTTCAACTTCTTGGAAGTCAATGATGAGAATTCTCTCTTCCTCTTCAATTTTTGTCCACCTAAAGGCCATTCAAAGTGGCGATCCTTATGGCACACATAATTTGATTACATGGTTATGATAGGTTCTTTGGGTTAAGATATCCTAACATCTATTAATAAGTGTTGTATGTTGCATCTTGTTGGAAATATAGTTTTGTGGTTGTTCATTATATTTCATAATAAGCAATGCAGGTTGTTCATTGTATTTGATCTGAATACATAGATTGTTAATTTTGAAAGGACAATACATGTTTCTTATTTGTAACAACTTGTCTTATTTTTGGATATTGTTTACGGTATTACATGTCACCATTTGAAAAATTTCAAGATTATTATTAAGTTGTTATAATATCAACATTGTTGCTAAAACATAGTAGACACAACAAATAAAAACATGACTATTCTTGCATAATTTGGTAGGAACTTCGCAGCTCTGCAGCTCTTGTTAAATATTCCTTTTTAGTTTTTTTTATTAGTTATATTTATTCAATACCATTCAACTGTGCATCAATACATTTGTTTCTTTCTATATTAAAAATATGGAATTGGATAAACTTAATTGCAGAATAAATAAATAAATAAATACAAGATAATTTATCCTCCCATGTCCCAACATTTTGATAAAAAGAATATGGTTGTTTTTCTAAATATCTCATTTTAAATTGATTTTTATGAAATCATTCTTTATAATTTAATCTTATAAATTTATATAATATTTTTTAAATATAACTCAAACAAATTAAATTTTACATATATAAAAATATAAATCTAATATATTTCATATAAATATGTTTAACATAAATCAATTTTTAAAAATAAAAACTTCATTCAAAATTTACTATATTAAAATAAGTTCTCTTATTTTTAAAATAGTTATCTATTTTAAAGATAATTAATTTAAGTTATGTTAAACCATTAAGGTTTTGAAGATGAATCAAACTAGTATTATTTTAGATATTTTGTGTAGATTATAATTATATATTTTTTAAAATTATTAAAATAAATAAATTGTGAATCATTTTATGTAATTTTTAATAACTTATTTTTTCTACTAATCAACATTTTTAAAAAGTGATGTTTACTTAGGTACATAAATTTTTTGTAGATAGGATACAATTCTAGTTTTAAAATATAATTTTTTCACACCAATATCTAGGATGAATATTTTTTTTCATAATTTTTTGTTACATATTTTTTTTAATTAATTTTCCAAGTCAGGTAATTATAATTTGGACAGAGGTGTACTTCGACAGATAACTTTTTTTGTATTCATTTGAATTAACTTATTATTTTTTTGTTGGAATAAGGACATCAATACCTAGGGAACATGTATTTTTTAGAATTTTTTTCTCTATTTTTCTATTTTTTCGTATGTGTGAAATAAAGAACTTGATGTTCATTGAAAATCCTACATTCACAAGAAATAAAAAATAAATATAATAATCAAATTAAACATATTTAAAATTATACTTTTTAGGAAGCTTATAATAAGGGCTATAGGCTTACAAAACATAAATTTTAAATGAATTCATTTGATCACCCAAAAGGTAAATCAAAAGTGGTTTTTTATCAGCATTTTGATAGGTGTAGAGGAGACTCGATTATAGGTATGGTTTAAATCTAACAAGGTTCTATCCAAGGGGGTTTGATCAAGATCAATCCTCTTGAATTAAAATAATTTAAATGGAACCTTTAAAAGTCATAAATCATTGTATTTTCTAAAAATATGTGATTTCAGGCAAAAACAGGATGTCCCAAAAGTGTAACCCATTATTGTGGCGGAATGTATACCTTTGCCATTTTTTATTTAGTTTAGTGCTTATTTTTAAATTGAGATTATATTCAATATTCTAAATGAATTATGTTGAGAGACATGATATAATTGTATTTGGGTGTTAGGGTTCAGGTTAATATTTAAAATTTTGTTTTGATTTGTTTTTATCAATTTATATCTTAAAGATCAATTTAATATAGTTGAATTATTTTATTCATCAAGAATTATTTTAATATTTTATTCATTAAGGTTTATTTTAATAATTATTTATAAAGATGAGATATTAAAAAATATGTGAAATTATAGACATAATAAGAAGTTTCTAAGATTTAAAAATTTAAGGATGAAAGAACTTTTTTAAAAAAGAAGTTTTTATAATTTAGTTTAGTGCTTATTGTTAAATGAGATTATATTCAATATTCTAAATGAATTATGTTGAGAAACATGATATAATTGTTTATGGGTGTTAGGGTTCAGGTTAATATTTAAAATTTTGTTTTGATTTGTTTTTATCAATTGATATCTTGAATTAAATATTTTATTCATCAAGAATTATTTTAATATTTTATTCATTAAAGATTATTTTAATAATTATTTATAAAGATGAGATATTAAAAAATATGTGAAATTATATAGACATAATAAGAAGTTTCTAAAATTTAAAAACATAAGTATGAAAGAACTTTTAAAAAAATGTAGTTTCTAAAATTTCAAAAGTTGAGTATGAAAGAAATTGTATTAAATTTTAGAAACTTCTTTTTGAAAGTAGCAACTGCTGCTGAACATTATGCCATGTCTCCTCCCTATTGCTATTTTTTTGTACAAAGACTTGTGTCTCAATTTTGTAACACTAACTGAAATGGTGAACTATTTAGGAGAAGTCTATACTTGAGAGAGAAAGTCTACTAAGGAATCTCTTGGAATTTGGTAGTATAGTTAAAAGCAATTTTAAAAGAATGGAAATCATTTGATCAACTCCTGTACAAGGGTTGGTATGAATTTTTCATGATCTAAATCTTTTTAGATTGTTTTTAGATTAAACATTACCGATGAATATTGCTTTATATGGCATTGTGTATAATTTCAATCCAAAAACAATCTTATCAAGACTACAATCATAAATATACATTCTTTTAATGGAATCAAGTTATTGATGGTGAAAAAATACAATCTTTAATTAATAGGTATTGTGGGAAGACAATGCCAACAATAGAATAAAAGCAGTAAAAACATCTATTCCAATCACGAATTCAAACAGTATTCTATTCCAATCACTATTTTAATCTCAACTATGAAAAGTTAGATAGAGGGCTATTTAATGTCTAATTTGTTTCAAAAAATTATGTTAAAAAAAGTGTTTGTTTCTATATATCAATTTAATATTAGAATATTGTGATATAAAGAGGTCTATTGATCGATTAATTTTGGAAATTGAAATTTTATTAAAAATTATATACACAATAAAAAATTAGCACAATTTAATATATTGTTTAAGTTTTTTTGTTAAAATCTTCACAAAACAAAAAATATTAAAATAGCAATTTATATTCCAAGAAGAGATCTTGCTTTTCTTCTCTTTTCTGTCTTCTTCATTTTCCTCCATGAGCAGGTTTTCCCAAGACGAAACCAAGGAAGCCTTGATGGTGTCAGGGTCATCAAAAGTTTATGGGTCATCAAAAGTTTATCCATAAGCATCTTCAATCTTCATATTATGATTCTTTGCCTTCTCATTTTGCATGTTAAATGAAAAAAACTTGGTTTTACATCTTATTTAAGTCATTTAATCCTTGATTTTTGTCTCCAATAGATTTATTCAAAACTGTAGACACCATTCAATTGAACTATGAGATTCCTCTCTTCTTCTATTAGGATGTAAGAAAAATCATTTGAGAGGTCTTTTTGGATCTTAGCCATTCTACTTTCAAGGAGATACTTTCTTAGTCCTTCACGAGTTAGTGACAACCATTTCAACGTTTGGTTTTTCCATATACACTTTTTCAAACTTGAAAGACACTCTTCTAGGGAATTTGTCCTTGTCTATAAGCCAGTAATCCGAATCAACTTCAAATAGGGTTATGATTAGGGTTTAAATATCATTATGGTTAGAGTTAAGCTTCAATTTGAGTTAAGTTTCAATTGATTAAAACTAGACACCTTGAAAAGGAGCGTACGTTACATATATTTTTAAAATATAGATATGCTAGTTTATATAATAATCATTTGTCCATTAAACTACTATTGTTATATAACAGTTGAATATAACTATAAGACAGCGTTAGTTATTTCTTAAACTAATTTAATCTAACTATATATATATATAAAATACCAGGCAATACCGAGATGAAGGCCGTTATCTCCACCTGCACTGCTACGTACAGTCAAACACGGTTACAAAATGGATGCATCAAAATAGCTTTTGTAACAAACACGGTTACAACAACCCGAAAATGACGATCCGAAAATGGTTAACAGTTTCTTTAATCGAAAATTTTAAACGGTTTCTTTAAAGATTTTCTGTGTTTCAAAGATATTTTTAAATAATTTTTCTAAAGATTTTTAGTTAGCTAAAATTTGTGTAGGTTATGAATTTCTCATCTTATTTCATGGTTTATATCTTCATTTTCATTTGCAGGTCTGAAGATTTAGATATTTCGCAGTCAATTGATTGTGGTTATATGCAGAAAATGGCGGACCGAAAACGATAAGCAGCTTCTTTAAAGATTTTCTTTGTTTTAAAGAGTTTTTTACATAAATTTTCTAAAGATTTTTGGCTAGCTAAAATTTGTGTAGGTTATGATTTTCTGACCTTATTTCATGGTTTATATCTTCATTTTCATTTGCAGGTCTGAAGATTTAGATATTTCGCATTTAATTGATTGTGTTTATATGCAGAAGATGGCGGACCGAAAACAGTAAACAGTTTCTTTAAAGATTTTCTTTGTTTTAAAGCTTTTTTTTAAATAAATTTTGTAAAGATTTTTGGCTAGCTAAAATTTGTGTAGGTTATGAATTTCTGACCTTATTTCATGGTTTATATCTTTATTTTAGAAGAATTTAAATAGTATTACATGAAAATTTCTTGTGACTTTGTTAAACTTTATTGATGATTTTCTTGTTGATTGCAGGAAATCGCCATTGTCATTAGCTTTTGGTGTAAAATATTGATTCAGGTATGTTATAAGTGTATTTAGACTTTGACACTTTTAATCTGGTGAAAATTTCCTGCACACCTCTTTAATGCTTTATGGGGAAAATTTATTTGTTTTTCTTTTTGAACTGAAGTTTTATGTGTTTTAAATATATATTTATTTTAGAAGAATTTAGAATAGCACTGTATTAATTCTTGTGGTTTTAATTCATTTTCAGTAGCAGAGGCTTGAAGATAAACCCTTTATATTTGATGTTTTTCTAGTTGATTGGAAGATTTTGCAATTATTGTAAACACTTGGTTCTGAAATATTGATTCTGGTACGTACATCCACCATATCAAATGTCAGTTGATGTTATATCCGGTATGTACTTCTGATCTAGTGAAAATTCGCTATTTGCTTAATTAATGGTTGATGTGGAAAATTTATGTGTTTTTATCTGATATTTATTTATTGCATATGATATTTATCTTAATTTTTTTTTTAAGAAAAATAGGAATATACATAATTGTTTTGTTCGATTCTATAGATTGTATTAGAGATTAAAGAAAACTTACCCATATTCTAGAAACTGCTCTGTACAAACAAATAAGAAAGTAGGGAGTTGCCGTCTAGCGTTAATATTGGGGTTAAACCCTCATTTCCGTTGTTGTGGATTACTCAAATTTCCAATTAACATCAGAAGTTTACTACATTGACTGTAGGTTATTTTCTCATTCTTGTGGATTAATTGAATTTTCACTTTATATCAAACCTTTACCATAGAGGCTATAGGTTTTTGTTCATATACTAACTTCATCACAGATGGCAAACAGTCCTTATAGTTTTGAGGTCTTTGACTGTAATGGTCTTTGACTGTCTTACAATATGTTTGAATGTAATCTAGAGTTAAACTATAACTCATCATGAAAAAAGCAACTAAATCATTACTAGGAATTATTTTCACAATGCAATCTATTGTATTTGACATTTTATCATATTGATCATAATTTGTTAATTGAAACATTCTGCAATCTAAACCTCTTAGGTAAGTTCTTATTTTTCAAGTAGAGAGGCTATAATCACTGCATCT
>VDFB02079168.1:0-22185 GCA_007258455.2 Sequoia sempervirens | reverse complement strand
AACCTTCACTCAACAACAATAATATCACACAACATACTCCTAAATCATCCTTAACAATCAACAATAGTAGTCTTGAAAACTATCCTTTCCAACATATGAAACAAACAATGAACTCTTCACTTAATGTCAATGTCATCTCACAAGATACCAAAGATTTGCATTTGATATATTTTTCTTCCTGTAAGAGAGAATAAAATCTCACAATCTAGAGACACTTGTGTTAGTATGACATATACTACTAAGCAAGATGTATCTTTGATGCAAACCACAAGACCATCTTCTACCATTGATCAAGAGGACATCTTGTTGAGACTCCTCCAAGATCACATGATCACCCTTCCCACTAGAACTCGAAATAAATTCTCTTACAAGACTTCATTATGTGCTATCATAGAGTTCATGATCACACCACTAATGAATGTAAAGCTTTGAGTCATAAAATACAATATTTTTAGGAATTTGGTATGCTTTGCTATGTGGGGGGACCTTATTCCTTTAATTTCGATTAATTTTCACTTTAGGATGCATTTCATCAATTGTTTCAGCTCATCTTTGTCCTGCAGTCAGTGGGGGCAAGCGATTTAGCAAGCCTTGTCCTTGTATGTCACTTGTCATTGCCTCCTAAATGGCTAGTTGTTAAATATTCATAAACATATACTTGAGCAAACTTGGGATGTGGAAAACATTCCTTAAGTTGGCTTGCATGTGACATACTACCCTTTTTTATGACGTAGCTTCTTGCAAACATATGACTTGGCATAGGGCTTTCTGAGTAAGCTCTCATGTCCTCTTCTTCTACTTTAAAGCAATTCCTCATAGTACTGGTGTTCACAATTGCTTTAAAGTGGGGGCATACATCACCACTCACATTTCATTGGGGCATAAATTCCATCTCTTGGAAGCATTAGGTACAATGTTCCCTAGGATGAGACCTTGCACTTATCCTCTCTTGGAGACATTGCACATGATGTTCCCTAAGATGAGACATTGCATGAACTAAGAGAAATACCTTTGAACAATACTTAAACACTATTCTGCATTAACAATATCTATGAGTGCCAAGCATACAAAGTTTTTCTTACCTCATGGAGCTCAAAAACCATTTTCCTTTGTGGTGCCATCTTAAAGTTATCAAGAGGTATAACTTTGATATGGTTAAGCGGGAAGCCCATCCAACAACATGACTTTCCCCATAGCCACCTATGTGTTTGTGAGTGCATACCAACTAGCGTATGTTCCTCACCTTTTGGGATTTCTCACCTCGCAAATGATCAAAAGTTTTGTGGCCCCAGAGTATGTTGTGGACTTCTCACCCTGTAGATGACTTGAAGTTTTGTGGCCCCAGAGTGTGCATCTTTTCCACCCCATTTTTCTTTCCTTTAGTTCTTGCCATTACATGATTATGTATCTTTATGGTTTGACTTAGGATCTTGGATCCTAGGGGCTTGCACAATCTCCTTGATTTTTGTCATTCTTTATTGTCTGCATATGTATAGTTGGATCTCTCTTGAATGTCTACTTTAGTGTGAGTTTGAAGAAAGTTCATCCTCTCACTAAAGTGGGGGCTAAATGCACCATAGAAAAATGGACCCTTCACTTGACATGGGAATAAATCATGATAATTAGATTTAATGAGGCCTTGATTCATACATTGTGAGGAATTTTATGCATCCACACTAGGTCTTGGACCCTTGAAAATTGAATAACATGCTTTTAATGATGTCTTGTAAAGGTATTGTAAAGTGTTGTAAGATGCTTTCACACATTTATGGACTTAATAAAATCATTTCTCCCTAATTCAACATTATAAAATGTGTTTAATAACATTATTACATCAATCTAGAAGGCTTGTGAATTAAACTTAATGGTAAACTAGTTTTGTAATGTGTCTTGCACATTCACATTGGTTCTTGCACCTTCCAAGGCTATGTGGACCTTGTATTAATGTTGTAAAGTGTATTTAATCACACTTTCACATTGATTTATATGTTCCAAGCCCTATTGGGCATTCACATCATCACTAATATAGTCCCATATTAACCCATATTATGCATCCTGAGGCTTAAATTGATCAACTACCTAAACAAGTTGCATTTTAGACCTTATTTCCTTATCTCCTGGCATCTAAGCTTTCAAATTGGCCCTTGTGGGACCCATTCACCATGGGTGGCGAATGAGTCCCATTTGGCTCAATTTTGACCTTTGAGTAGGAAAAAAGTGAAATTAAGTTTAATATCACCTAATGTCGGCCTGTGATGAGGTATTAATGGGTAAAATAGGTAAATTGCCTATAAATACAAGTCTTTTAACTCATTTTCACATCTATTATCTATTCTTCATCATTCATCCTCCAATCTTCTATCTCAAGTCAAGCAACTTAGGGTTTTATCATTGCAAGACATCAAGAAAGCTCCTAAAGACATTCAAGGGCTGAATCTTTCTCCATTGATGTAAAAATCCAAGATCAAACATCATGGAAAGGTAATCAACTCCATTATTTCATGTTTCATTACATTCTTGCATCATTTTGGTTTAATTACCTAAACGGGGTTTGACAAAGGGAAGCCCCCATGCCCTAACATTCAACATTTCTCTCTCTTGTCTTGTGTGTCTGCAGATTTAGGCCTCTTGGAAGCTTGGAAATCATTAAATATCAAGTTGCAAGGTTGCTAAAGTATTCTCCTCATTCAAGAAGTCAAAATATCAAGATAAACTCATTTTCAGACCCATAAATCAGAGTTTCAGAAGTAGACACCTATAGGAAGTCAAAGTGTAGATCAGAAGCTCTAGATTCCACTTTTGAAAATATAGAAATTCAAAAGAGGACTCATTCACCATGAGTGGCGAATGAGTCCCACTCCAGGGTCAATTTTGAGCTTTCTACATTTTTGGGTACCCTTTTGTTAGAAACGACTTCCAACTTAGTTTTGCAGAACTAGGACTGATTTTCCCAGAATGGGAAATGAGTCCCTCCAGGCCTGAAAATTAGCATCAGCAACATTCATTTCTAGCTTCCTTCAAGATTCCAGGTGCACACTTTCAGATTGGTTCATTTCTATTTAGTTTTGCATCAATTTTCAAGTGTTCTTGCATTACATAATGTGTTGTCAAGCAAGTCACATTTCTTAGGTTTTGCATACATAATAAGTCAATTAGTTTATATAACTACACTTAGATCATTCCATTTAGTTCAAATAACATACTATATTGCATAATTTAAGTGAACTAGCTAGATTCTTTGGCTCTTTCTTTCTCCTTTTAGGTGAAAAACCCTACAAGTGTTAGAAAGATCTAGGGTGCCAAAAATCTATGGTCCACAACACTTTATAACACTTAAGTAAGGTACCTCTTAAGTTATTTTTTACTTCACAATGGACCAAGACCTAGTGTGAAAGTGTTTTCCACATTACAAGATTAAATCAAGTCAACATTAAGCCAAAATTACAAGGAGGACCGAAATGAGACAAAAAAAGTAGAAGGGTTACTTTTTCGGTGTCCACATTTAGCCCCCACTTTAGTGAGAAGATGAACCTAATTAAAACTCACACTAAAGAAGACCAATGCGTATCAAGAGGGGTTCCCATGAACCAATGCTGGCAAGATGGGACAACAACGATCAAGAGGGGTTATCAAGCCCCCATGATCAAGATCTGATGACAAACCAACATAAGCACAAGGGAACACAAATGAAAATGATATCAAGAACAATGACAAGGCATAGGCATACAATTCCAAAGATGAAAGAGAGAAAAATAAAAAGAAAGAATCAGATCAAGCTTCGACTATTTTTCCAACACAATGTGGATCATATCTATGCTATTTGTTCAGAAAACACATACTCACTCCAAGGCAACGAAACTCATGGCTGTCCACCAGGTGAGAAGGCCTAAAAGGTGAGAAACATACACTAATGGTTGATATGCACTCACACACACAAGTGTCTATGGGGAAATTCATGCCTAAAAATGGGCTTCCTACTCAACCATACCAAATTTATACCTCTTGATAACTTTAATAAGGTGCCACAAAAGAAAAATGTTCTTTTCGAGCTTCACAAGACAAGCAAAACTTTGTATGCTCAGAGCTTATGAAGAAACGCGATGGCTTCATAGGCATGCAAGTTTTGTTATGCAAGGTGGATATATAACAAATGTAAATCGCAACATGCAAAGGATGTTCAAAGGAGTCTTTCTTAGTTCATGTGAGGTCTTTAACTTAGGGAACATTATGTCTAATGTCTCCAAGAGAGGATTGATCAAAGAATATAAGATTCACAACTTAGGGGATGCAATGTGTCACATCAAGCCACCAAGAGGAACGCAATATGCTAAGATAGATTTTGCTTATGAAGAACATCACACCCAATTTCATCCATAAAGCGACAAACACATCGTATGAAGTAAGAAGGCTACACTAAGAACCAAGAAAAGGAAAAAAATGCAAAAGAATAATGCCAATGTATGGCCCCACTTTAAAGGAATCGCTAAACACCATGCTATGAGCAATTAATTTAAAGTAGCAAATGAAAAATGTTAACAAAAAGGAAGACATGAGAGCCAACTTGGAAAGCCCTATGCCAAGTCATATGTTTCTGAGTAAAGTTGCGTCATGCAAGAGAAAAAGAAAAGGGTGGGGTTTCCCCAACATGGAAACACCAAACACATAAGGGATACAAGGATTTGGGGTCAGTATGTTCTTTACTGCAATGATTTTTAGAGAGCTTCGAACTATCGTCATCCCCCAAATACATAGAGCTAGAATAATGACATAAAGAGAGTGAAAACAAAGAAAAACTTGGTCAACATGGAAGAGACATAGGGTCTCTCAATGCCTTGCATTATCCCCAAAAGGAAAACACAAGACAAATGAAAAAGAAAAGGTGAAAGACAAAGGAAAATCTTTTGGGTCAACATGAAGGATACATAGGGTGTCTCAATGCCTTGTGTCATCCCCAAAAGGAAAACATAAGAAAAAGATAAAAGAAAATGCAAATAAAAAGAAAACATTTTGGGTCAACATGAAAGAGACCTGGATGTATCAATGCCTTGCATCATCCCCAAAAAGAAAACATAAGAAAACGATAAAAGAAAAGGTGAGATGAATGCACAACATAGAGAAGAATGAAGGAACAAATAGAAGAATGCCACAAAGAGAGAGAAGATCAAACAAAACATCATAGGGGATCACATTGTGCACATACAATCACACAAAAGAAAAAGAAATAAGAAAAATAAAATGTAAAAGAGTAGTAAGGAAAATGCAATTCAACCATTGAGCAATTCATCTGCCTCCCAACCTCAATCTACATAAGTGGAAGGTGAACAACACAACTAAGGGAAAATGGAAAATGTATTACTAGGACAAGGCTAGAAACTTCTTGCCTCCACTGAGTGTGAGACAAGAATGAGCTAAGATAGGTGATGGGAAAGGTCATGGAATAGTGAGAAGAGAATTTTCTACAACTATTACATGGCAAGGGGTAGGAGAGTGTGTTATGGGATAGTTGGATATCAATTATCACCATCGAAGTGATACTTGCTCAATATTTCTTTCAATGTATGACACTCATCACTACTATGTCCAAGAACTTGATGGTATGCACAATGTGGAACTTTGGCATCTTTAGGATATACAACCAACCTATTCATAGGTGGTAATATGATTAGTTCTTTGTTTAAAAGTATGTGTAATTTCCTTTCACTTTCAAGTGGTGGATAGAGAGGAAACTTTACTTTTTGTAACTTATAAGGCCTCTTGCATTTGCCAAATTCACCCTTCTCTCTCATTGAAGGAGGAGGAACCAAAGTGATCATATCATCCTTGTCATTGCTATCAGTCAAGCGTTTCTCTTTAGGAAGAATGACATTCAGGTCAGGAGGGGAATCAAAGATCACCATGTCATTATCACAAAGCCTCACATATTATCTAGGAGGCTTGCTATTATGAGGGGGATCTTGATAGCCTATCCCCTTTGTGGTTTCATTTTTTTGAATATTGCTCTAAGAGTTGATGAATTTAATGTTTACTTCTTGTGTCACATCCTTGTTTGCTCAAAATTGTGAAGACTTTCCCATATATTTCTTCAAGGTTGATTGCAGTTTTTTTTACATTGTTATCATAAAATGATTGAGTGTTTGCTTGTCTAGAAGAACTAGGTTCACCTTATGTAGGGAACTTAGGTTCTACTTTTGTTTTAGGATGTAAGTAACCAAACATCTCAGGAGGTGGTATGGTAGGAGGATTAGGTTGGTTCATGGATGGATAACATGATGCATTAGCTTCAAGTTTGTTAAGACAATCGTTTAGGAACTTATGCATGCTATGAACATCTTCTTCAATGATGTCAACATCATGAGGAGAACATGTATGAGGAGTTAAAGGAGCATGAGTAAGTTCAATGTCATTAGGATTAGTTCCAAAGGCACAACTTGACATATCTGCTAAGGATTTTAATGACATCCAAATCTTATTAAAACACATATCCATTATGCAAATTGTATGAAAGTAAACTAGATGCAATGAATTGAATGAAACAATAAATTTAGAAAATAAAATAGAAAGGAAAGAATAGAAAACAAAAATTCAGAAAATGAACTGGAAATGATAGAAATTACAGTGCAAAATATGTAGAGGGACTGATTCACTCAAGGTGGCGAATGAGTCCTAGGATTGAATTTTTTGAAAATTTTCAAAAAATTTAAAATGAATTTTATACTTGTTAAGTTTTCTAACGCAAGTTTGAAATGCAAATGTAGAATTTTACTAGTTTTTAATGAAATTGAGTGCAATAATGCAAGCTAAATGAACTTTTCACTAACACAACCCTTAAAACCCTAGAATGCAAATTAACTAGTGCAAAATTCAATGCAATGTTAATGCAAGTTAACTATATGATGTAAACTCACTCTAATGTAGAATTATAATGTTCAAAATTTAGGTTCACCAAAATGTGGATAAATGAAATGGCATGCACAACTTCCTTGTTCACACCAAAAGGGGAATGAAGGAAGAGGGATCTGATTTCACAATGCTCACATTCAAGAACAAACCCTTGAGATTGCAATGCAAAGGAGATTGAAATCTATCAAAGGGGATTGTCCTAAAAGCTAATAAAAGGATTTTCCACTAATGCAAAACTTGGAAAATGCAAGATGTTTGAAAACACACTGTGATATACAAAATGACGTAAAAATGCAAGTAGAATGTAATAGAAAACTATGATATTTAAATTGTGCACTTGGAAACTGTAGAAGGATGGAATGAAGCTCTATAATCCTAAAATTGCTACTTTTTAGGCCAACTAGGACTCATACGCCAAGTTGGGCATCTTAGTCCTTCTTTGGGTGAATAATGCCAAAATAAGTTTCAGACAAATGGGTACTCAAATTTGCAAAATTCTCTATCAGACTCTTACAATGGGGACTCATTCACCACTAATGGTGAATCAATCCACTTCAAGATTTATGAAAATTCAAAAGTGGAATTTGTAGTTCTTGGTCTACACTTCTACTCTTGGTTTAGATCTGGGTTTGAAACTATCAAATTCAACCTATAGGTGTTCTCCAAGCTTCTCCTAGGGTTTTGACAACTTTGAATGACTTTAAGAACTTGGTGGCAACTTTTCCAATCTTTCTTTTTGACAAATCTGCAACCTAGACTTGCAAATTACATGCAAAGAGAGGGAAAAATTGTTGTAGGGTTAGTGAATAGGGGTTTTCCTTGGTCAAACCCTGAGTTGGTAATTAAACCCTTGAAATGAAATGAAACATGGGAAGAGAATGATGAATGAACAAAAACAATGCTACAACTCACCAAACCCTTGAAGTTGAATGCTGCAAACATACAAGTAGTGGCTCCAAAGTACTTGAATGCTCTTGTAAACAAAATGATTGAATGCTAGATCACTTGATTGCTTGTTGGACTGATTAGGATATTAGGGGGGGAGAAATGAGTGAAAGAACCTTATATTTATACTTGATTATGCAATAATTCTTGAAAATACAACATCACTGGCCGACCTTAGATCTTAGAAAATGAAAACCTGTTAGAAATTTGAGTTAATTTTAAATTTTGTGCCAAAGGGGACTCATTCACCACTCTAGGCAAATGGGTCACACCTAAGGGGACTCATTCACCCAAAATGGTGAATGGGTCCCACTTTAGGCATTTGAGGTGAGTTTTAGGATTTAAGTGTTTTAAATGATGTTTAACGGGTTTATTCTAAAAACTACACATAAGTAAGGCTTGTATATGCAAAATAGGGCCAATTAAAGCATAAGAAGGTCCAATTGACAAGCCTAGAAAAGCATGAAAGTTTGTTACAATACTTTACAACACTTTGAAATAAGGCTTGGTAAATGATAAAAAAAGAGGTTATTTAGGTGAAACACAATAACAAGAACCTAGAAAAGTGTGAAAGTGTGTTACAACACTTAAGTAAGGGACCACTTGAGTTATTTCTTAGTTCACAAGGGAACAAAAGCTAATGTGAATGTGTTGTCTGCATTACAACATTAAATCAAGGCAACATTAAGCCAAAATCACAAGGAGCGAAACGAGACAAAAAATAGAAGGGTTACTTTTTTGGTGTCCACACCACCCAAAAAATAGTAAAAGTATTTACAAAACCCTTTCGTAGATATTTAAAATATGCTTCCATATTTTAATCTAATATCTCTATATCTCCAACCATCATCATTAAGAAAACCCAATAAAATAGTAAAAGTAACTATAAAACCCCTTTATAGACATTTAAAATATGCTTCCATATTTTAATCTAATATCTCTATATCCGCAACCACCATCATTGATCCTGAATAATTTCTTCACTAAAAAATTAAATAGATTAATTTATTTATTAGGTCATGTTTCATCTAATAGTTAATTAAATAAATTATATTCATTTGGTTTTTAATATGTACTTTTTTACTCAATATTTTAATGTTAAGAAAAAAAAAATGAAGTTAAAAAGTTTGATAGCGAACCTGATTAAACATGGTCTACAAATAATCATATATTATTTTGAAAGTCAAGTCTTCTCTAAGATGCTATAAAATTTAACTTTTCAAAAAATATTCTAACCTTATAAATGATATTCACTTCTTTGTTTTAAATTTATTTAAATAATAAAGAACATTTGTTAATTAAATAAATTATATTCATTTGATTTTTAATATATATCTTTTAACTCAATATTTTAATGTAAAAAAATTGAAATAAAAAAATTTGATGGCCAACCTGATTAAGCATGGTCTACAAATAATCATATATTATTTTGAAAGTCAATTCTTCTCTAAGATGCTGTAAAATTTAACTTCTAGCCTTATCTATGATTTTCACATCTTTGTTTTGGTCCTATTGAAAATTCTCTCTTAACCTGATATGCTTCTTCTATTGTGCACGTTAATATTTCATTGATTCTTATTAGTGTATGTCCACTAGTACTTTAATATTCCTTTGAGTCCAAAGTTCCTTGACCAATCTTTTGCGGAAACTCCAGAAAGTTCTGGAAATATCTTAAAGGGCGCGCGAATTTTCTGGTGAGTAATATAGTACGGAACGGTGAACATGCTCTCCGAGCTCTATGGAATTCTCTCTTACCTCTGTCAAATAATTCCACTCCTTTCACGTCTTGGAAAATTCCGCAGACGTGATGGATGCGATAAGAATGGTGGGGACGATGGCGTAGGCGGGATGATGGAAGCCGAATAATTTCTACTGTTTTTCCTTCCACATTTCATTGACAAATTTTCGACGCAGCTTCCACGCAATGAGGAAGGACCAAGGCATTTCCAACTTTTCTTGCAATAACAATCCACTATAATTGGCCACTACCCATCGTATACTCCAAATGCTATTTCTTCATGCAATTTTAGCCATGGATGTTGCCATGCTGAGCACGTTGGAAAGAATTGGACACGACTTACTCGGTGAGGATGCAGTGGCTGCATGCACTCTCCTTCAACATCTCCCTCAAATCCCGTATTTCAAGGACAGGAGTAAAGAAAATGGCGACCTAATACCCAAGGAGACGGCTTCACGTAAGAACTCGGGTGCAAATAAGAATTTGAGCATTGATAAAGCTTCAGAGTTAAGAAATGGAAGCGGGAAGAGAGGGAGGAAGTTATACAGAGGAGTGAGGCAGCGGCGTTGGGGGAAGTTTGCAGCAGAAATACGAGACCCAGCAAAGGGGAGGCGCGTTTGGCTGGGCACATTCTCCACACCGGAAGCTGCGGCTGTAGCGTATGACCGTGCAGCCTTGAGAATTCGGGGCGCCAAAGCTTTGCTCAACTTTCCCCTCCACGTGAGTTCTTCTTCCTGTGAGGTCAAAAGTTGATTTTCGAGCCGGTAGACTAACTCTTTGATAGAAGAGTCTACAGGTTTTAATTGAAAACACTGTATGTGATTCCTAAGGCCATGAATCTGGCGAAGGGATTTTTTCCCACAAATTGAATTTTGTTTTATCAAATCCTTCTGAGATTGTTGCCTTGAGCTCCTCATAAATTATATCTATTATGCCACGATTAAAACGTTGGAATAATATAGACTGATTGAGATTGTCACCTGTGTTCCTCGGTCTTTTGTGGGATCTAGTGTACTATTATGTTTTATAGAATTTATGGATATGCTTAATGTTGGGCAACTCTGGTGTTAAATAGATCAGGAGGAAATCCATTATGTATTGGATCTAGCGTGTGTCAAGAGGCCTGGTAGGAATGTATGTTGGATTACTAAGCATAATTGCCGCCATGTAGGGTTAAGAATTTGATGGGAGGTTATAACCATTGTTTATATCAATCAAAGTGTATTAAATATGTCGAACATTGGTTTTTTATTTGGGTTAATCTATACTTTACTAACTAAGCATGGCTAATGGCTTCCTGTATAAAATGGCTATATTTAGCTGTCACTACTCATTTAAAGAAATACCCATATAACATAAAAGAGATGAAACTAGAGAATTCAACACATAAAAGAACCTATTGAACTCATACACAGTGATTTCCAGAATCTTCTCTATTTTGGAAACTGGACTCTCCCTTAGTGAATTTACATCTCACCTATAATACACTTTATTAGTTTATTTCTTGTATAAAAATGAACAGTTACAAATAACCCAGTTGATGGTATATATAAACCATTCTAACATCCAAGTTGGGCGATTGGTCACGATGCCATATATAGATTCTTATAGCATCCAAGTTGGAAGATTGGTTACAACATCTTCCTTAGGATGGGTATAACTATAAACAGACATGTCATAGCTGTGCCATTTTGTTTCTCCTGAATTTGCTGCCCACTATTAAACTCTCCATTAATTCTCTTTCGTCTTTGTCTTCCTCGCTTGAACTACTCGGACACCATATCCTCTTTCAACCTTTTCTATGTATTATATTGTAATATTTCTACTGTAAATAGTTTCCAAGGCTTGTTAATTCATCTAACATGGAAGAATCAGATGGCACAATTTTCCATATTTGAAACAATACATAAGTTTAATATCTGGTTGGGGAACGATGGAGTGTGAGCGTGGGGTTTTTTCGCAGTCCCACGACCTGTAGCAGGCCGCGGTCTGCATGTCTTCGGCCCTTTGTGCATGTTGTGTCCTGCTGCAGATTGAGCTTTGATGACTTTTTTCCAGCGTGGGGTGGGGTTTAAAAGCTTGTGGGGTGGGAGGGTTTATTGATTGCTTTCTCTCTTTTCTTCTCTTTGTGTTGCTGTTCAGTGCCAGCGTTGTGTGGTGGGGTTTGTGGTGATCGTAGGTGTTCTCCATCTCCCATCTTCTTTTTGTATGCGTTTGTTTGTGGTTTCTTTTGGATGGTGTGTGGGTTGGTGAGAACATGGCGGAACATCAGACTTCTACCAGCTTGGTGGTGGCTGGGGTGGTGCATTTCAAAATGGCTCTTTTTCGGGTTGGAAAACTTAGTAGTCGGAGTCATTTTATGGGGGGAGGGCCTTAAATTGAAGAAAGTGAATGGTTGTTTGCCTAGAAGCCTGGATAGGTCGGTTTTGGTCATTTCTCCCGACTATATTGTTGATTATGTTTCTTATTGGAGTAGACATGCTCTTATTTACAAATTTCTTGGGATTTGTATACCTTTGTCGGCTTTGGATGCTTGGATTAGGCATTCAGGGTAGGTTGAGGGAGACATGGAGCTTATGGTGGCTGCTAACAGTTAGTTAGTGGTTGTTTTTTCCAATATGGCTGATAAGAATCAAATTTTTGAGGGAGGACCCTACTTTTATAATAATGTTGGTTTGTTTATCAAACCTTGACATATGGGTTTTAATTCAGCTGAGGACTTGCCATCGAGGGTTCCTGTCTGGATTCATCTACTGCAGCTTCCCTTGGAGTTTTGGAGAGAAGATATTTTACAACAGATTGTTGCTTTTCTTGGCAAGCCTTTTGTAGTTGCTCAACAAACCCTTGAAACAAAGTTGATTTCTTTTGCTCGGATCTGTATGGAGATAGATTTTAACAATCTCTTACTGGATTCTCTAGAAATTTGTCTTAGTTCTTTTTCTTGGGTTCAACAGCTTGATTATGAATCCCTTCCTTTTCATTGTTGGGTTTGTCATGAGTATGGACATATTTAGAAGTAATGTCCTAGGATTAATAAATCCCCTCCTTCTAATTCCTCCCCTTCGTCTTCAACTCCAAAATTTGTTAAGGAGGATAAAGAGAAATCTTCCTTGATGGAGGGTGCATCGGATAAAGATGGCTTTGTGCCTATTGACCCTCAAGCTAAGGGTCATGGTCAGAAGAGATCATTGAAGGACATGCAGACTAAAGAGGACTTTAATTGATTTGAGGTGTTGGAAACTTTCGCCTTGGAGGAAGGAATCCCGTTAGATGTGCCTTCTTGTGCAGTTAGTATGGGTTGTGATGTGCGGTAGGGACAAGAGTCTAATAACAATCTTCATTTCTCACAGGGTGTGCAAGATCATCTGGTGTCTCTGAATGCTCCTATGCAGGATGATGATATTGTTTTGGCAGATTTAATAGAGGAGGGGTTAGTTGTTGGAAAGAGCAAGGGGTCTTCTCTAGCCTTGGGGGTGCAATAACGCACACTTATGAAGGGTTCATCTGAGCATTCTTTTAAAAGTGGCCGCAAGAAGGATCTTGAGAAGATTAAATGTACTAGACATTTGTTGGTAGAATTTGGGTCTGTTAAAGCCATTGATGCTCACTTTTCTCCTTCTCTTCCATGATTGTTCTCTCATGGAATGTAAGGGATTTGAATAGCACCTCCCGTCAAAAGTCTATTCATGATTTGGTTGTTGTCCATTCTCTGGACATTTTTTGTGTTTAGGAGACTAGAATTTTAGTTGATTTCATGCTTCAGTGTGCTTCTCGCATTTGGTATTTTGGTCAGTTTCAGTGCATTGGTTCTCAAGGGAGCTATGGGGTTTTGGCTCTTTTTTGGGACCCAAGAAAAATTGCTTCACTTTGGTGGATTTCTAGTCCTTCTACCATTTCCATGGTTGCCTCTTCTTTGGAAAAATGTGAGACCATTTTGGTTAATAATGTTTATGCCTCAACTAATATTCATGGAAAAATCTAGATTTGAGCTCATATAAGGTGTCTTAGCTGGTGATTTTAATTTTGTGTTGAGCTTGGAGGATAAAAGAAGTGGGTTGCCTCGGCTTGGGCTTGTTTCTGATATTTTTTGGGAGAATGTGGATTTGCTTGCCTTAGTTGATGTTAAGCCTTCCAATGGGGTTTTCACATGGAATAATAGACAAAGTGGAGAGGAAGCAGTCTCAGAAAGGCTGGATAGATTTCTTGTTTACGAAAGTAGTGGAGGAGTGGGAGCTCTAGGGGAGATTTTCTGGAAGCAAAAGGATCAGATTGATTGGCTTTACGAAGGGGAAATAAATACTTCTTTCCTCCATTATTCTCTCACAATAGAAGTTTAATCTCCTCTCTAGTCAACGTGGATGAGATCCACATATTGTCTTTGCAGGCTTTGTCTCGTGAGGCCAGACAATTTTATTCTACTCTTTTTTTTTTAGGATTCCCCCCTGCAAAGGATGAGTAGAATTTGATCCTTGCTTACATTCCCTCCTTGATCTCCAAGGAGATGAATGATTTCCTCATCTGCTTGATTTCTTTGCCTGAATTGGAAAAGGTTATTTTTGGGATGAATAAAGGTAAAGCTATAGGTCCAGATGGTTTTCCTATTGAATTTTTTCAGGAATTTTTTAGATATTATAAGTTTGGATTTGTTGGAGGTTCCCCAGGAATCTCTTCGCAGTAAGTAGATGCTTCATGCCTTGAACTCTACTTTTCTAGTTCTCAATCCTAAAATAGAAGGTGTTGATCAGCTTGAATTATTTAGACCTATTTCTCTTTGTAATGTGGTGTACAAAATTATTTCTAAGTTGATTGCAGGAAAGCTCAAAGTTTGACTTCGTTCTGTGATCTCTGAGGAGCAAGGGGGTTTTGTGGCTGGTAGAAAAATCCTGGATGGGGTGGTGGTTTCCTTTGAAGTCATTCAATCTATGGTGACTTCTAAGGAGAAGTCTATGTTCATCAAGTTGGATATGGTCAAAGCTTATGATAGAGTTAAGTCGAGTTTTTTGTAGTGAGTTCTCTTAGGATTTGGTTTTAGTCTAGATTGTGTTAGTTGGATTGTGACTTGTGTTACCTCTTCCTCTTTTTCTATTACTATGAATTCATGGGGAGCCTTCTGAGCTTTTAAGGGCTTCCAGGGCCCTTCTTCAAGGAGACTCTCTCTCCCCTTATCTGTTTATTATTATGGTTGAGGGTCTTAGCAGATTTCTTAAGTTGTGGGTTTCCTAGGGCAGGATCCAAGGTTGGTGTTGGGGCAATGGGCTGGCACAACTCTCTCATCTTCAATTTTTGGATGAAAGTTCTCTCATGGGGAGGGATCGCCTTTAGGAGGCTACTTCTTTTAGGTAGTAATTGGAGATTTACCTTGTTGAGCTTCTGGTCAGAAAGTCAATGAGCACAAGTCATCTATTTTCTTTTTTAATACTCCTCAAGCTATTCAACGATGGATTGCCAATATGATGAGATTTCAGATTGGGTCTATTCCCTTTGTTTATCTAAGAATACCTCTTGTTGTTGGTAGGCAGCCCAGGTCTTCTTAGAAAAAATTTCTTGATAAGCTATGCAGTAAAGTCACTCATTGGACTCATCGTTGACTTTCTACTACTACAAGAGTGACTCTTCTGAAGTTTTTTTATCCAGGCTCTCCCTATTTACAGGTGTTTTTTTTAGGCATCTCTTTGGTATTTCCTAAGGGAGTTTGATACTCTCTCATGACAATTTCTTTGGAGTTGTAACTTGCAGTCAACTAAGTGGAGTCTTGTTAAGTGGGAAACTATTTGTAGGTCATAGAAAGAGGGGGGTCTTAGTTTACATTCTACTATTTTGAATGGGAAAGATCTTGCAACCAAGTTATATTAGCATTGGTGTACTAGTCAGCATTAGCTTTGGGCCTGAATTCTCACCCATAATTATCTTAAGGAGGTTAATACTTTTGATGTTCCTCGTTTCCCTTTAGAAGGAAGGGAAGGGGATCTATGCTTTGGCATACTCTGAAATTGGGGGCTTAGTTGGTTATGACAGGGATTTTTTGGTGGGATTCTTGGGATGGTCATCCTCCTATTCTTTCTGCTTACCCTCACCTCTAGCCTCTTTGTAATCATTTTACTGCTGTAGGTTGGAATATAGTTGAGAATTATAAGACTATTTGGAATATTGGTCTAGTTGTTAGCCTTAGATGAAAGCACTCTGCAAATTGGATGCCAAGAGGGTCTAAGGAGGATAGACAAGAGTTGGTTCAAATTCTTGCAACACGTGAATGCAATTTCATGGAGGGGTAGGATGTCTTTGCTTGAAGTAACAGTGATTTATCTAGTAAGTACTCTATTTCATTAGGTTATGGAGAGTTGGTTAGGAAAATGTTTGGGGACACTGAGGTTCCTTGGTGGAAGCATTATGTGGAACAAATTTTCTTGGCCATTGAGTGTAATTTTTTTATGTGGCTGGTGGTCTAGAATCGGTGTCTTACTTGGGATAACTTGTGCAAGTAAGGGTTCTAGGGTCCCTCGATGTGTGTTTTGTGCTGTAATAGTGAGGAGAGTTTCCCTCATCTCTTCTTCCAATGTTCCTTCTCTAGGAAGCTTTGGCACCTATGGTGGGGTGTGTGGAACCATGCTTGCTAGCATGTCTCTTCTTTGGTATAGTTCTTTTCCCAGTGGGGGGCCCCTATTAAGACCTCTTTTCTTCAAGTTGCTTGGGCTCTTGGACTGACCTTTATTATCTGACATATTTGGCTAGAGAGGAATCACAATATTTTTCAAGATGTGAAGTTGGTTGTCCAACATTTGTGGTGGAAAATATTTCATTCTTTGGGAGAAACTATTTCGGCTAAGTGTGACTTGGATGAGGGTGTGGATCTGGGAGATGTTTCCTATTGCACTCATCTCAACCTTCATTTTTAGAGGGGTGTTGCTTTGGGTGCTTGCCAGATCAAGAGAAATAGATGTCATCATCCTCTTCAAAAGATAAATAGGGAGGGTTATTGGTGTCCTCCTCAGGGTGTATTGAAAATCAACACAGATGGTTCTTCTCATGGAAATCTTGGTCATGTTGGTATTGGGGGTGTTGGGCAAAATAGTTCTGGGTCTGTTGAGTTTATCTTTTTGTTTATAAGGGTTGGTATACTAACAATGTGATGAAGGCTCTTGCTATTTTATGTGTTGTGGAGCATGGTTGCGCTTTTGGGTGGAGACAGATCATTTGTGAATTTGATTCTCAGGTGGTGGTGACCTTGTTGAAGAGGCAACAATTATAGGATGTTAGTTGGCATTTGGCTGTTATTGTTAAACAAATTCTTAATTTGTGTGCTTCCTTGGAATCTATTACTTTCTGTCACATTCCAAGAGAATGGAATGGGGTTGCGGATTGTTTGGCTAAATGGGCCTTTGATCATTTGCAAAATTGGAATATTGTGGAAAGGGGTCAATTATCCCTAAATTTATCACAACAGTTGGACCACTTAGTGGAGATAGATAGGAGTGTGTAATGCCCTTACTTTGTACTACTCTATTTTGGTTTGAATAAATTTTTACCCCTCTTTTAGTCATAATATCTATGTTTAGACAAAGAAATGATGATCTATAAATTATTATTGCTATATTTATAATAATTAGTATATGATTTTTAAAAAAAGAATGAATTATGCATTGTAGATAGAATTAATAAAAAATGGTTTAAGGGGTTAAGACAATTCACCATCAGCAATTCACCATCAACAATTCACTCCCAACAATTCACTCCCAACAATTCACCATCAACAATTCATCATCATGACATATTCATCATGTATACAATTCACAACCAACAATTCATCACTATGGTATATTCACCACATATACATTTTTCAATATTTAAGTGGCAAGAAGCACCCAAAAAATAAAAATTATAGATATTTTGTTGAATGCATAAAATGGTATACATGGTGAATATACCACGGTGATGAATTGTTTGTAGTGAATTGTATATGTGATGAATATGCCACATTGATGAATTGTTGGGGGTGAATTACTTGTGAATTGTTGATGGTGAATTTTCCTAATGCCATTTTAAGGAAATTGAAACTAAATATACTATAAGAGTGAAGATATGATAGTTTAGTTTGCAATTTCTGAATTATATGAGAAAACTCTTCTAATTAGTTAGGAAAATGCTCACTTTTTACTATCCTAAATCAAAATTACAATTTTAGACCTCTTGAAACACAAATAGGATAAAATCAACTTGTTTTAGTCTCTAAGATTACTACAATAGTTCTCTTTTGCACTCACCTTAGTTTTTTCAACAAATGATAATGTATTAGACCTATGTTCATGCTAACTAGAACTCAAACAATTTAATTCCAATCTTATATTCTCTTCTATGGAAATGTATTCTTATACTATAGACTAAAACAAGCATGTTGGAAATTCCTCAAATTTCTAAGAATTGAATGAAAGATGAATGTGAAGTATTCTTGGGTGTTTCATATTGATTTTTCATTTGATGAAACTACTACTTTTCATAAACAATGAAACTACTCTGAAAAGTGTAAAATCATGGATTGATGTCCTTCAACATTCACAAAACTACCACTTTCTAGATAAAACTTTCCTAGTGACTAAAAACCTTCCAGCTATCTAAAATTGATAGTTTCAAAGAAAATCCCAAAATACTTCATTTCTTAAAAAACTCATTACTTCTAATACTTGAATACTACTTCATGGTTTCTCTAAGTTGCAGTCCTCTTTTCTAATGAAGTTAACAAGTTTTCAACTAATCACACCTCCCTAATACAAAAAAGGATTTTGGTCCCCCAAATCTATGAAAATTCAAAACAAGAGGGATGCTCCTCTCAATGATTTCTTCTCTTCTTTTCTATTATTTTGATTTCTTCTAAAATTAGATTTTAAAAGTCATATGTTGTATATTCTTTTCTAGGTCTCAAAAAACACACAAATTCCTTTCTACCTGATTAATGGTCGAAATAAATCCTATTACCAACATTGATATTAGAGATTGGTTTTGAGTTATAGGAAAATTTCCTTATTTTTCTTTTTTAACACTAGTAATCTTGTGTGAATCTATGAGACCCAATGGACTATTTTATTTATAATGATTCATAGAATGTGAGTATTGTTTTAAATAGTATTGTGTTTTTTTGTAAGCAATGGCTTTCACTTGTAGAATAAAAAATTAAGAAGTTTAAATAATGTATATCACAATGCCTAGAAAACTCCAAATAATATGCAGTGGGAGCCTTTTGTAGTGATGCAAATTTATATATTTGTGATATATGGTCTTCCTTTCAAGCATGTTGGTTTTGTTGATTAACTTCTATGTGAATCTTGTTTTAGCCTAAAGATGGTTCTGTTTTAGTTGCAACTGTAATTTTTTAAAATTTGATCATTATTGTGTTATAATTGTTGTAATCATTGATCATTTGATTATATGAAGATGGGGTTTTTTGTCTTCAAATATGCGGTTTGTGATTATAAATAGAATATATCCATTAATGTTGAGAATTAGATCTATGCCAATAAATTGTGTTGAAATATTTAGGAGTTAGAATATAAAACCTAAATATGCAACATATGTCTCTTAGAACATATCGAGAGTATATACCTTGGTGATAAAACTTGGGTGAAATTCAATCACATTTACTTTCTAATATATATAACTTAATATTATTTTTTTAATTGGGTAAGGTGGGAAAAGGGTACCATACCAAAGTTATAACAAAAAAGAAAATAAAAAAATTCAAAAACATAACAAGATGCTACACCAACACAACCCCAAAACAATCAAAAAAATAAGAGCACAACTACAACAAAGGGAAAAAGGACACAAGAATAATTATACTTCATATTGTGGAGGCTTATCATAGCATTCTAGTCATACATAACCAAGTTCAATATTTCATTTCAGGCCTCTAAAAGAATAATTATACCTTTACATTGTGGAGGCTTATGATAGCATTCTAGTCATACATGACCAAGTTCAATATTTCATTTCATTTGTCTAGAGTAGTTCTATCATTGATTTTTTTCAGCTTACAAATTATTTTCAATTTTTTTTCTTTGTGCCTCTTCTTTTCAAAATTACACTTATTATTGTGATACTCCTACAAATAATACATAAAATTCATAGAACATTCCATGAGGTCTTTAGTGATAGAAATAAACCTGGCAAGAGAGTCCTCAAATTCAGAAACTTTGTTATCCAATAAATTTATTTTCACCTCCAGTTTCTGGCAGTCATCATTATCCTCCTCATCATTTTCCCTAATACTCTTAATTCTTTATGAAGTTTCTTAGGGTGGGATGGAGTCCAAGAGGATGGAAGTTGAATTAGTTTCCAAAGAATCCTCCTCGATGGGATTATCATAACAGTCAAAGATGTCTTTAGAGGACAAATCCATAGGGTTTTTTTTGTAGGCTGGATCAAAATCTTCTCCTTAACTTCCATAGTACTAGTTCCCATACGTTTAATAGCCTTTTCTTTGCATATACTTGTGTCCTAGAAAATAGCCTCCACAATTTTCATCAACCTCCTCTTCTTACTTTCATTTTGATTATCCTTATTATCCTCATCACCATCCTTCTCCATACCCTTCCTCTTTTTATGTCTACCTTTTTCTTTTTCATCCTTTTCATGTGTTTTTAGTTTTCATCTTTAGTTTTTTTCCTCACTTTCGGGTTGGTCTCTCAAAAGAGAGTGCACTTCCAGAGGCCTCCTCTTGTTGACAATGGATTTCCTCCTCTTGTTGACAATGGATTTTTTTTACACGATTCTCAGCTCCTTACCTAGGTCCTTCCCTTTTTTATCCTTCAAGACCATTGAAAATTCTAATAATTTCTAGAAACCATCTTGACCTTTGTGCTTTCTAGTTTTAGTGTTGGGCTGGATTAGAGTAAGGAGGGCTTTCTGTAGATTGAATTAATAAAAATAGTAAATTAAACCTTGATGTAGGAGAGGAATGTCCCTGTTGATAATGGAGGCTTCTATATAAGATAAAATTTAGAAAGGGAAGCTAATTTAACTTTATATTCCTTAAATGAACTAACAGAGGAAAATGTTAAGTATGAACTACACCAAAATGACCTTCTAAAGTGAAATATTTGATTATTTGCCAACTATTACCATAAAACTATTTATTTATTACATTGTTCAACTGTTTGGGCAGTGGTTATTCAGTTAGGTTGTTTACAGTTGTATTACAGTTAAGATAACAGTAACGTCTCTCCTCCTTTTGCTCTTTCATTTTAATAATATATCTAATATTTACCCTCTTCATATGGTACTAGAGCACAATTGTTCCTGCACCTATCAAAAACAAGAAGCTTCATGAAGTAAAATGAAGTGCCTGAATCTACAAGTCTTTAAAGATAAGAAGCTGGTGGAGGATGTGGATTCTGTAATAGTTAGCAGGTAGATGCCATATTTTTAGTAATGATAAAGGTATTTGTCTGGTAGGAATTTGATTATAGAGGCATTTAGAAGTTTTCTGAAACTTGAGAAGGTTCAAAGGAGCCAATATTCAAAGAATGGTCTATGATTGAAATCTCGAATCATTGTGCATGCTATTCAAGTGTGCCTGTGAGTGAAATCTCGAAGGAGGGGATGACGTGGCATGATGAGGCGGTGTTGAAGCTTGAGGGAAAGTTTTTTTGTTCTCTTCACACCAATCCTGTAGTGAAATGACTTCACCTGATTCGAAATAATCTGTTGCTATCTTGGATGTGTCGAGTGCCCACTCTATTTTTCAAAAATATCTTGTTCAAAATCTTAGGCTGTGAATGAAATTTACAAGGCTAAAGTGTGAAGAAAGTCACGAAAAGTGCGATGAAGAAGGGAAAGAATGGGAATGGAAATCTAGCAATAAAAGGCCTTTGGGAGGACGGTGTGGTGATGAAGTGGTGATTGTATTTTTTTTTCCTTCTTTTTTCTCTCTTTCTCTTTCATTTATTTATTTTTCACTAGCCATAGTGATTTATATTTGTTTACTATTCTTATGGCATGGGTATAGAGAGGTTAGGGTCTGGAAATCATTTTGATTTGGTGAAGTTTAGGTTTTCTCTTTATTTATTTATTTTTGGAAGTGGCTTTATAGTTTGCAAATTATACCTGAATGAATTAAAGTAAGTTAACATTGTTGGAAAATGTTGAAGATTTGTATTTCTTTAGAAAAAAATGCATGGACGTTGTGGGTCCTAATCTCATTACTATCATCATGGCCAAGAAATTTTATTATTGTCAAGGGACAATAATATATTTGCAACATATGAAGACTCATAAATGGCGACATAGTCATTTGCATAAATTTTCTATTAGTGGTCACATGGAGGTAAGTTGCTTTGCAAGAGAAGATCCAACTCAAAATAGTTTTATGAGTATTGTAAGATGTCAAATAGTTGTGTGGTATATGAAAAATGGGGTTTAAATGCTATCATATGACTTAGGAAATAGAGCACACTCACTTTCCACCTACTACATCAAAATCTAACCTTAGAGATCTCAATGCAAAGAAGAAAGAGATCTTGCAATAGGGTTGTCCTTGGGGCTGATTGTAAACTAATGAGGGGTTCACCACCAAGTTAAGACTTGGAAAAATGTATAAAATGCAATATCTAATG
>VDFB02079167.1:0-26933 GCA_007258455.2 Sequoia sempervirens | reverse complement strand
CAACCAGCTCAACATCCTGTAAGCCCAAAATCACCACCTGATGGTTTGCCTGCTTCAGCTCAACCAACTGCCCCTGCTGATCAGTACCCAAAATTCCTTGATCCAAATCTACCAAACCTGGATTCACGTCCAACTGGCTCAGATCCTCCAAAACCTCAAATTTATTAAAAGTATCCTCATCCTACCTCTCTTTCATAGTCCTTTTATGCCCCTTATTTCTGTTCTGAGATCTGACAGGGATAAAGCCTTCCTCCCCATTCCCACTACCCAGAATAGGACCCTTACCCTTGTCCGCCCTAGGCAAATTACTAGAGGGTGGTGAAGAATTAGTCTCCAAAGGCTTGGCCCTTGGGCATCTACGCAGTAAGTGGCCATACTCATGATATAGATGACATCTAAATGGTAAAGTCTCATAGTCAAGCTGTTGAATCCATGTGTAAGATCCTGCGCACACTTCCAGAGAGTCTGGCAATGGTTTACTTAAATCAATTTCCACGCAAAATTGGGCAAATGTCATTACCTTTTTGAACTGTGTATGTTGCGAAGAGCCCATAGGTTTACCAAGCATTGAAGCAAGAAGATGCAAAACATCCTCTCGCCAGCACTCGACCGGGAGCCTCGGCAATCTAACCCAATCAGGAACCCGAATTAGAATCTCCTTAGCTGGATCGAAGCCCACATGCCATGGCTTGATAAATAGACCCACCTGATTGTAAAAATAAGGGCCTCCTTCAAAAACCTTGATCCTATCTACCATGTAATCGAAGGTAACCATAAAATAGTTATTAGCTAGGAGCCTAATCTCCATCTCACCTTTCAGCAACCAAGTCCTCTGGGCCCAGGCCTCCAAAAACTGCAATGAGAGTTTCAATCCCAAAAATTTGCAATAAAGGGAATGTCATGAGTAATACTCAATATCTTCGGCGAGCATCTCCAGCGGGATCATGACATTCGGCCTTTCTTTACACCTCTCTAAGCAGCCATTAATCTTTGGCAACTGAAGCCCTCCAGAAGGACCCATCTTGATCTTCTCCAAGTTTTGAGCAAATAAATTATTATTATAAAGCCGAGACCCCTGTGGCAAGGGTTTCGAACCAAAAGCCGAGCGGAAGTCCATTTGGGGTCCAGCCCCTGACAACTCCCCATGCACCATGGAATAGAAGAAGAAAATCTCCAAATAGATAGGCAAACCCTCAAGAAATCGAGAGCAAAAAGCCCACACCAGAGAAAGCACCCCTCAAACCCCCACCCTCAAGGAAAAGCACACAAAAATCACCGCAGCTCTGCCAAACACAAACCCCAAAACTCTAAACCCACCAGCCCAACCACGACACCTTCTAACACAAAGGCCACCAGAACAAATTGCAACCCTAGCTGAGCTTAGACGGCTGCCAATACTCCCCACGCACACCCTACACCAGTCTCATAGCCCTGAAACGACGTCCAACCAACAAACCCCTGTCGCTGTCGTCCCTAATTAGGCTGCGAAATATCCTCCACCAAAGATCCCACAGGTCCCACGAAGAGGCAAAACCAAGGAACTGCACTCAACAAAACACCCTAAACAACGAAGACACCCCCCCCCTCAACGCACTAGCCAGGAGAACGAAAGAAAGAGCCAGGGCTGGGCACCCTAGCTCGGCTCGCACAACAGAGACTCCATCGATCTCTTCTCCAAACTTCTAATTTATTCCTCGGCTCGAGTCAATATATATTAATATATTACCTACACAATATAAGTTAATTTATTTACCTACAAAATATTACCTATAATAATATAAGATACAAATAGAAATAATATATATAAATTTTACATATATTAATATAAATTAATATTAAAAATATACATGACTAAAAAAAACTTATTAATGAAAAGAAGGAGGACATATAATAATCAAATTATATCATAAAATATTAAAAACATAGATAAGAAAGATATTAGTAATACAACTTTTTATATTTTATTATTTTAATTATATTATATTATTTAATTATATATATATATATATTTGTGATATTTTCTTTAATAAAAAATAACAATTACATACATATAAAAAATCATTCTTAAAAAAATATCAAAATAAGTAACATTTATTTATTTTAGAAATATTTAATGAAATGACTTTATAAAGTAGAAAATAAAACATCAATATTTAAAAAAATGTTTACACTCTTTCCCTACAAATCGTCAATAACATACATAACTTTTTAACCAATCATATGCACAAAAAATAATTTTTATAATTTGTAAAATTAAATATTTTATAAGTTGAGTTTACAAAATTGAATTTCATTTTAATTTTTTTAAAATATTGCTTTTGATTGAAAATTGAATTATTAATAGTTAGTTAATAAAACTCATTACAATAGTACTATGCCTCACGACAAGTACTAATAATGTACATGTATAAGATAGTGTCTAATTTAAATTTAAGAAAATTTGTTATTGTCTTATAAGAAATTAAAATTGTCATATTTTTTTAAAAAGAATGTAATGGGTTTTAATTAATCTTTTCATTCAATACACAAAAAAATATAAGCATATTTATTTTTGATATAAAAAGTAGCAAAAACAAGGGTGTTGTCCCATCTTTGTTTTTAATATAAAAAGCAGCAAAAACAAGGGTGTTTTTGATATATAAGCATCTTTGTTATCATTATATAGCATTTATTATTATATGTAATAAATATTCATAATTAATTAAAAGAAATACTATTAAAGATACTTTGTATTATTAGACTATATCAAACACTTGAGAGTTTGATTAAAATTGGAGATATTTGATAACCAAGTTGATTCATGGAGGGGCAAAGAACATTTTTTACTTGTAAGTAATTTTGAAGATGTTGGATGCATCTCTCTCTTCCAATTCCATTCATTTTGTAGCCACCAAAAGGAGGGTACATGAATTGAGGTCTTTTTTATATTTAATTTATTCATTTAATATAATACATAATAAAAGATAAAAGATGTAATATTGTTTTCCTTTAATTCAGGAAGCTCCATAAATAAAACAAATATTATATTTCAATTCAAATAATGCATTTATGTTGATTGTAATTTTCTAAATGTTTCTAATATTATACTTAATATATTTAAATATTACAAATTCTCTATAGCACTATGTTTAATATAGATTAATTTATTGAAATAGCCCATATTTTTTTATTTACTTAAATGGAAGCAAGTCATAAATTTGATTTATTAATTTTTGAATTGAGCTTGAGGCTACTCAAGGAAAGGTCTTGGATGAGGCAATCAAATAATTTTTTGAGTTCAATTAGTTAAACAACTCTATTTAGTAGGATATGATTGAGGTCATGAATGCAAATTCTCACAAATCATCAACATTAATGGATGAAAATAAAACTATAAGTAATAAGGCTCAAGTTTTATAATAAAATATTTTAATAATAATTTATTAGTTCTTTTAGTAAAATCTTTCTATCAAAAGACCAAGGTCAATTTTAAAATAAAAGTCACTTTATTGTAAACTTACTTTATAATTTTTATAAATATTTAGATCACAATTGACTAAAAGTTAATTATTTTCACTATAAATGGAATAGTTCTATAATTATAAGAAGCTTTTGGCACTTTTTTCAACTAGGAAGATAGAGAGATATAAAGGAAGAGGAAGGAAAGACCGAGAATCTCGATGATCCTTTATCTATTACCTTTATTGTCTCTCTTTTGACTTTTGATAATTTGTTCATCACTTTCGCTTCATTCTTCTTTATTCTATTTTATCTTCGCTTTACTATATTCTTCCGGACGGATTTATTTCCTTTATCTTCGATTTACAACAATATGACTAAATAAACTACTAAAAGTTGCATATAAATGACTAATTTTGATCATGTGACCATTAGTAGTTTATTGCCGGTCATTTATAACGTGACCAAATTTATGACTAAACTATTTTAGTCATTTATCTAGTCATTGATTTAGTCATTGATTTGGTCATTTATTTAGTCACGGTAGTCATTTATTTAGTCATAGTAGGCATTTTATTTAGTTATGGTAGTCATTTATTTAGTCATGGTAGTCATTATAGTCATTTATTTAGTCATAGTTTAGAGATTTATTTAGTCATGTTAATCATTTATTTAGTCATTTATGAACTAATGCTTTCAGATGTGTGTGTAAACTCTTATGTTTGGAGAATGTTGTTACAATAACTAGTCTATGAAATTGCAAACTAAGAGAAAATTATGTTGTAAAATATAAAACTTTAAAGCTCTTATGTTATTAAAACATCAACAAATTTAGGATTGAAATAACATTGGAAAATAATTCTCTATATATTCAAACTGTATATAAAATATGTTACAAATAACTCTATATATAGAGTTTTGAATACAAAATCTTTTGCAGTATGCAAACTGTTGATTTATTATACTTTAAAAATTGAAAAAAACTAAAACTAAATGGTGTGAATGTATGTATTCAGTGATGCCACTATTGCACATGAGATGGACAGTAAATGCATCTAGTTAGGCACTAATTTTGCATTTTCTCCTTGCTTTGTACTTGTCCACAATCAAAAAATAAACATATTACTAGGTAGCATAAACAACCAATATCTTAAAAGCAAATACCCATAAGCATTAGAGTAAGTCTAATAAATAAAAATACATAGAATTAATGATATTACAAAAAAAAATGCATTTGCAAAAGAATTAATATCAGAGTAATATCTTAAATATTACTAGCTTATCAAAACAATATCTCCTTGCTCAATACTATCCATAAACGTATTACTAAATAGCAGTAAACAATGAATATCTTAAATGCAAATACCCATAAGCATTAGAGTAAGTCTAATAAATAAAAATGCATAGAATTAATGATATTGCAAAATAAATGCATTTGCAAAAGAATAAATATCAAAGTAATATCTTAAATATATTACTAGCTTATCCGAGTAAGTCTAATAAATGAAAAATGCATAGAATTAGTGATATTGTAAAAGAAATGTATTTGCAAAAGAAAAAATGTCTATTTTTTCTATTTTGGATTCAATTATTGTATTATTCTTTAAATCAAATCACCATATCTAGAAAACTTAAATTTCATTCTAAAATTAAATTAAATTCTAATTTATAATTTAGCAATTACTAATTAAGATATAAAAGCAACATTTCTTTTTTAGTTTTTCTTTTCTAATGAAAAAGAAAAACTAAAAAAGAAAGGTTGCTTCAAAAAACAAAGCTAGTAATAAAATTATTTAAGAAAAATTAAAAAAAAAATAGAATGTCTCCTCATAACTAGGCTTGGAATTTGATGGTCTATTTGACCATTTTGTCAATTTTAGGCCGTATATTATAGCTATAAAATTTATTAGACTGTATAGTTTGACTTGCTATATTTTTATTAAACTATAAAAAATTATTATAAGCAAAATATAATATAGTATTTTAATTTATAATATATATCATTTTATAACTTTTATTATAAATAGATAAATTAGTTTAGAATAGAATATAACTTTTTTGAATACTTTCTAATATGAATTTAGAAACTTTGACATTTTTATAATAGTTATCATTTTTTATATTAATATATGAGATTTATAATATTACTATAAAAATATATATTAATTTAGAATATTTTCAAAATAGAATATAATTATTTTTAACTTTTAGAATATATTTAACAAGATTTCTTTTTAATATGAACTTAGAAACTTTTGTTAATTGTTAATTATAATAATAAATTTTTATATTTATTACTAATAATTATCATTGTTTTCTGATTTTTCAAGATATTGCATTTATAAAAGATTTTATATAAAAATTCATAAATTAAACAATTTTTTTGGCAGGCATTTAAATGACCAAACAGTCATAAAATTTACCGTCAAATTTTGGGCCTGCTGATAACTAAAATTCTATTGTAATAAAATTATTTAAGAAAAACTAAAAACTTCAAAAAAACTTAAATATATATTATCAGGAGACATTCCTCTAAGGGAAGGAAAGTTTCCACATGGAGCCATCATTTGCACAATATTTACAAAGCAAGTCTTTAAGTTTTTTTTTTCTTAAAAACACAGAAAATGTTCAAAAGAAAAAGAAAGTTAGATTAGCCCCCTAATCTTAACAGTGATGGGGTTATTACCTCTTTGGCAAAGAAGTTGTCAATATTCAAATCCAACCTGGGATTGGTAGTTTCATTGATCAAAATTGTCATCATGTAATACAAGCCAAAATCATAAAAATGTTTTACAAAAGATCAAATTCTATGAAAATGCCAAAAGTTGTGATATTAAGTGGAAAGAAGCTGAAACAAAGCCCTCTATTAAAATCAAGATTTCCAATAAGTATAATAATTCTCTCTCTGGGATATTTTTCGTAGAGAGGATGTACAAAAATTAAAGGCTTACTTAAAGAAGCATTCAAAGGAATTCAGACAGACTCTGGCTGCTCTTGTCCAATCTGTCATTCATCCCATTCACAATCAGACACTTTACTTGGATGAAGAGCATAAAAGAAAATTAAAGAAATAATTTCAAGGCATGCCATTTATATATAAATAGTATATTTTTGGTTCACAGTGGAGTATTTTCTCTTTATAATATGTAAATTTCTGGAGTTTCCTTTGTGGAAATGTCAAGTATACAAAATTTTTTTTTATTGAGTATTGGGTCTCTACCACATAGCCACGAGGAAGAGAAAATGAACAAAAAGAAAAATACCTAGAATGCTATGAAGGTCGGGGCCATTAGAACACATAAAGCCGTCAAAATAATGAAAATAGTAAGTTGAGAGTGCAAACTTTTACATTTTCTACAGAAAGAAAGTAACCCATCAAGATTTGCGAGGGAGATACAAGGGTTTTTATCATATTGCCTCTCCTGAGCTCGAATTGAACCTATTCTCATAGAAATTTAAGAGATAAGAATAATGAAACTACACAAGATTATTGTAAAGGAGACACCCTCCAAAGTCTTCAGAAATGAGCCTCAAAGATACTCCAATGGCGGTCAAACAAAGAGGAGAGATATCAACAAATGGTAAGCAACATAAATACAACAGGAAAATACTCAACCGCAATCAAGTGATCTCGATAAAATGCTTCAAAATGGAGAATACTTTTCAGTTTCAAAACCAAAGACTTACCTTGTAGGATTTTTTTCAAGAAAATCATCAGAAACAGTAGAATGAGTCACCATTCGACTCTCAAACCCTACCGAGGCATGGTGGTGCTCAGTTTCTTATCCAAAAATACAAGTAAAAAATGGAATGAGATTAGGGCTCAATTTCTTTTTGATTTAGGGTTTTTTCATTACCCTAGGCTGAATGGTTGATTTTTCACATTATATTAAATAAAATAGGTACCTTTTTATGATTTTTATTAGAAAAATCAAATACCATCGCTCACTTGCCCGCTTCTTTACTTCATTTGATTTTGATTTCAAAATTAATCTCCCCTTTTAAACTATAATTCTCTAATGTATATTTATATATTATAATATTATACTATATTATAAATATAAATATTATATAATAATATAAATATAATATTACTTTATTCATATTATTATAATATAATATTATAATATTACATTATTATATAATATTAGTGTTATTTGGCATATTATAATGTATATAATATATAATAATAGAGGTCATCCCACAATAATGGGTTACAATTTTTGGCCAAACAAACCTACTTTGAAATCAACATTTTCAAAAACTTTACTTCAGAGGCACCTATAGTAGGTAAACTATTTAGGAATTTGAAATGATGTAAACTAGTGATTTGTGAGATTTTGTCTGCAGATTTTAAATATATATATATTTTTAAATGAAATTAAATTGTAATTTATTTGCATCTCCTTTGATAACTAGTTTTTAATAGTAAACAACATTTTTTAAAAGTGGTGTGTACTTCGGCTTGCATAACTTTTTTCTACAAAGGATAAGGTACTTTGATTCTTTTTTGTAATTTGGTTTTGCATGCTCATGCAAAAGGTATCTATTGGTTTCATTTTTGTTTCATAGATTTTGTTGAATATTTTTTTTGAGTACAAGTTTTGAAGTCAAAACATTTACTGAATTCTAGACATAAGTTGCCGCCAAATGCACTAACTTTTGGTATGTATTTAAATTCAGTTAGTATTATTATTTTGTGTTAGAGCGAGGACACCAATACCTAGTATATGTTGCCTTTTTTTTTCAAAAAAAATTCTCAAATTTAATGGCACTTCCCACAATGATTTTTTCGAACTTGAGGTTCGATTGCGAAAAACCTATGATTAAACAAAGAATGAAATGAAAAATAAAAATGAAATATATTAAATTTATAGTTGTTGGAAAGCATGTTTCGAGCACTACACTTCCCCAACTTGGTTTATCAAGTTTGAATCCATTCACACCTCCTTTTTGGGCTTTGATAGTAAAAAAAATACATAAAATTTGAAATGGTGGAGGGGAAAGAGAAAAAAGGGGGGTTCTAATGAAGGGGGTTCAAACGAAGGGGGTTCATTAGAACCCCCCTTCATTAGAAGGGTTGGTTCGAATGAACCCCTCTCCATTCCGCTAAATTTTTCCACCAACGTTTCTCTAAGATAGCCTTCGAACGAAGGCTCCAAAAAACACATTTAAACGGCTAATTTTTGGATTTCCTAATATTAGCATTTTTGATTTTTTATTATTTGCAATTGTTTTTTTGTTTTCTTAAGTTTCTATTATGAAAGTATGTGAATTTTTTCTATATAAGTAAGAAAAAAATCATAGAAATTGTCAAAGATGTTTTTGTTTTACAAGGAAAGCTTTGGAGGAGAATATTTGAAGAATTGTGAAAAAAAAAATTGTTCTATTGGAGGAGAATATTGAAAAATTGTGAAAATAATTTTTGTTCTATTGGAGGAGAATATTTGAAGATCAGAAGAGGCTTTGGAGGAGAATATCTGAAGATCAAAAGAGGCTTTGTTCTATTGGAGGAGAAGATTAGAGGAATTTTCAAGCGATATTTTACAAAGAAGGAGATGGGAAACAAAAAAACAAGACAAAGGAAGAGTCAACGAAAGAATTCAGTAGAAGAGGAACAAAGATTACGTGAAGAAAGCTTGCAAAGATATCATAGACGAAAACAAGGTATGCCAAACTTGTGCCTCTCCCAATATTATTCCTTTTGTATCCCTTTAACCTTCCATTTTATATTTTTATTCAAGAATTATGTAGGAGGATTAATATATTTCTTTTGATCAACGTAAAATTTCCTATCTCAAACCTATCTCAAAATTATTTAGTTTCATGCATTCTTTGTAGAAATTTAAGAGTGATAATATCTTAATTTACACTAGATTTAATATTGCAACCTTAATTTTCTTTTTTTAAAACTAACATGCATTTCCCTTCATTAGCCCCACACTTAAAGATGAAATAAATACCCGAAATGATTAATTACCATGAAATACCAAAAGCCTTTAATAGAAGACAAAAAAAGTGAATAGGTACTGAGCATTATTAATAGAAATCACAAGTGTGACATTATGAAAAAATTGATGGTAAAATTGATGAGAATAGAACAAAAGAGATAGTTAATTATCTACAAAATTAACTACTGGCAAGCCATAGAAGGGGATGCAATTGGAATCTATCAAAGGAATACAAGAATCCAAGGAATTTTACAGTTGATAGAGAGAAACAACAACTTTCCAATCTTACACAAAGTTAAGATGCTTTCCATGAAGGTTGTGTCATCATTCTCCCTTCATCACCTTTACTTTGTGTCCTCTAGTTCTCAAGCTATGTCTGATCTAATCAAGAATGGAGTAAGATTTCAATCTCTCTTGTAACATTTTAATGTTGTTGGCAATTTTGTTTATGGGGGCTCTACTAACTTTAATTACCCTCCTTAGAATCGCTTTGATCCATAAAATATTTCTCTAAAAATGTAATTCATTCACCACTCTTAGTGTTTTCAATTTTCAATTCACTAATTTATTCCATAACCTCCCAATGTTTGAAGAAAAGTTGTTCTTCTTTCATAGGGACAAGCACCTTTTCCTTGGAAGTTTCTTAGCCATTTAGATAGTTTTTAGTTTCATTTTGTTGGTCTCAATGAAGAACCACTTAAGGATTGTATGATGAATGATAACCTCTTTGTTCATATCAATATTTTTATTTGCAATCAAGTTCACAATTGAAGCAACAACCTCTAAAGAGAGAGAATGGCATGGAAGATCAGCCAGTGAAATAAGAGGGGCAAGGCATAAATATTTCACTTTACCTCATCATCCAAATCAATTTCATCCTCCATTTTCACTTTACTCTTCACCTTAAGATTATTTTTCTACCCTCCACTCCCTTTAGTTTACCATCCAAAATGGGGTCATTCTCATCATAGTTTTCCCCTTCTTGAATGTGACTTTAGTGCTTCTAATATCTTCACCACCAAAAAAATTCATTCTAATATCTTCACCACCAAAAAATTGCATTCTTCCATGATTCAAGGTAAGAAGAATAAACCATTTTAGGAGTGTAATCCATAATGGAATAAGTTCATCTCTTCTTATAGTAATGTAAGTCCAATTTAGAAGAAGCAAGGTGGATTCTACAAGTAGCAATGACAAGTGGGGGTTTCAAGGATAATTCGTGTTTAATAAGTAGGATGAAATATTTGTGTAGGGCACAACCTTAATGGTGTAATTGGCTTGGAAGTGCTCCTCAAGCATGGCATACCTTGTTAGCAAAAATTGAGCATAGATAAAGGATTTTGTCCTAAGTTACTTTGGTGTAGTTCTTATACCTTAGTATGAGCAATAAAAGGGAGACAATAACTTATGTGGTGAGTTACAAAAGGATGTGGTAGGAAAGAACAATTAAAATTGAAAATACACATATATTCACAAATAAATAATAGCACATGATACATTCATTAGATCATCATGCAATATATTATATTCATCATATATATCTCTACTACATAGTTCATTTATACATCAATATTCTTTCTTATATTTCTCTTCTATATATCATCCATCTATAATATATTACATACTTTCTTCTCTATTCTACTTCTATAACTTCACCATAACTTCATCTAGTGCTTCTTTCCTTAATTTTCCTATATTTATATTGTTTCTTCTCTTCTTTGCTTAACATTATGACTAATGTTTCAAGAAATCCTTCAATTATCTCTACTAAATATCAGATCTCTCGACATTCTGATATTTGCGAAAAGCCAACACAGCCTTAGCATTTGCATAGACTAGTTTATCATTTATTTCATATGGTAATTGCAATATCTAGAATGTGAGTGGTTCCACTACCTCCATGAAAGTGTGCTCTTTGTCTACCAAAAATGTAATGTTATTCACATATTAGTGCATAATATTAGAGGATGCTTAGTCCCTTGATTTCATTTGGGCTTAGAAATTTATGAAGAATATGAGTATATGATTAAGATACATAACATCTTTAAAGTGTTTCACATATATCTCGATATATCAGTATATCTCTATATATCAGTGAGGTTGTTGACTGAATTGCAATGGCATGGTACTCTCACACTTATAGCAGGTTGTCATATCTTTATGAAATGCCTTTAGATCCATTTCTTCTCACTGGATTTTGACAAAATATCATGTGTCTTTCTCACAAACACCACCATCCTATGTAATGCCCCCTCAAGGATTAGACTGAAAAAATATGATTAAATACAATAACACAACATTTATATTAATACAGAACATCCATCTTTTATGTAAATTGAGCAGAGATTATGAGCAAATTTCCACCAAATATGGCTTTTGGGTAAAGATTGTAAGAAGACTCATATATATACACGTGGAATAATCATTAAAGGTTGTTGTTACAAATGGACACAGAAAATTTAAATATGAAATTCTCTAATTTGAAATTATGATGTGAAAAAAAAAAAAAGACGAGTCCAGAATTCAATAAAGAGTTAGTGCAGAATGGACACTTTTTTAAGCTAGGGTTTATAAAAACTCTGAAAGCTTGAGACCTTTTTATGCCACTGTCCTATATGGCAGACTTGTTACAGTCATAGACAAGGCTGAGTGTATAGTGCATTTTAGAGTTTCCTATGGTTAATGATTGCAACAACCTTTCAAGAATCATATGTTGAATTGTATTTCATGCCATTAAAACTATGTTTAAGGTCTAGGAGGGTCCTTTGATATTGCATGACAAAATATTTAGGAGATGACAGTCTTAAGAAGTCTAAATAGGCCTGATTACTGAATGACAGTCATTATTTGGTGGTGTTTGTAGAATCTATGATCCTTTAGCTATGTAGGATCAACAATTATGTAGTGAATCATGACATTATACTGTCCACTATTATGTGGTAGGCATGTTCCCTATCTATGGAAGCTTCTATGAAGTACCAAGTCCAATGCTACACTCAAAGGAGGCAGAGTTTGTCACATTAAAGATGATAATTGATTAGAATTATAACAGTGCCTTCACACCCCAACTATCTATGTTGATGACAATTTATTGTGGCAACATTGAGCTTGAATAAATTTATAATTGTCTTATAAAATCACATTTCTTTCTAATAATACTATATTCTTTATAGTATCAAGTGCCCCATTAACCAATTCAACATCCACACAAAATTGAGCATTGGATAATATAGTGGAAACACTGTATCAAAGTGGTCATCAGCAAAATCATGTGAGTCTATACTTTGGGTACGTCTAAATACACTACATTCAACAAGTGCAGTGAATGATTATCATTTTTACTGTGGTACATAGCCATGCTATTTGTTGCATAATTAAATATTACAGTCCTTAACATATGTTTTGCATATGAGGATTTTCTACTTTTCATATGCTGCAATCGGTTTCCTTATGTTTGATAACATTTCTCCAAATCTATCTATGTCCTAGCTCATTCCCTTGTTGGAAACATCTCATTATTAGGTTGTTAAAAATATGACGATTGCATTGAATGCAATGCCTTATATTCCACTCAAATTAATTGAAGGGATTCAACTAATGATCAAAATATTTTTGAACTGAATTTCCAAATCTGCTTGACTCTATAAATCAAGTGGTTGTTTGCAACAAAATACATAATTTATGTTGGTTCCAATCATACTCCATATCAAAAAATTGTCAAACAAAAAATCTATATTAAATAATTAAACATCTTATAATTGAACCAACCTAAACATAATATATAGTGCCCTACAAAAACAAGAATATGTTGAACTATGGTATGTCTCTTAAGAAAAAAAAGTTGGCATGTACAAAAGAACCTAAGTGACCAATCCCTAACCACGAAGAAGACTGGCAGTTGCTGGTCAGTTGGTGCATAAGCTGCTCTGCATCTGCACAAGAATGCAACATCACCTGATAGTTCGATATCATTAATATCCCCAAATGAATTCATCCTTGTTGTAAACATTAATATCCCACTACCTGAACTATTAACACAATCCTCATTATTCCCAATCAACAATTCTGTAGTGAATCATGACATTATACTGTCCACTATTATGTGGTAGGCATGTTCCCTATCTATGGAAGCTTCTATGAAGTACCAAGTCCAATGCTACACTCAAAGGAGGCAGAGTTTGTCACATTAAAGATGATAATTGATCAGAATTATAATAGTGCCTTCACACCCCAACTATCTATGTTGATAATAATTTATTGTGGCAACATTGAGCTTGAATAAATTTATAATTGTCTTATAAAATCACATTTCTACTGTAAATGCTATATTCTTTATAATTATCAATTACCCCGATAACCAATTTCAACATCACAAAGGATGGGCGGTGGATATGGTGCGACTTGCATGGCTCAAAGTGGTCATCGACAAATCATGTAGGGAATTATAAGCACAGATTAGATCTAAAATACTACATTCAACAAGTCTCGTGGAATGATTGGCACATCTATTTTACTGCAGGCACTTTAACTTCATGCTATTTGTTGCATGATGCAAAATGTCGATTCTTAACATAGCAACACTTTATGTAGGACTTTCCTACCTAGCCTATCTTTGCCAATGGGTTTTGCCCCATGTTTGATAACATTTCTCCAAATCTATCTATGTCCTAGCTCATTCCCTTGTTGGAAACATCTCATTATTAGGTTGTTAAAAATATGACGATTGCATTGAATGTAATGCCTTATATTCCACTCAAATTAATTGAAGGGATTCAACTAATCAAAATATTTTTGAACTGAATTTCCAAATCTGCTTGACTCTATAAATCAAGTGGTTGTTTGCAACAAAATACATAATTTATGTTGGTTCCAATCATACTCCATATCAAAAAATTGTCAAACAAAAAATCTATATTAAATAATTAAACATCTTATAATTGAACCAACCTAAACATTATATATAGTGCCCTACAAAAACAAGAATATGTTGAACTATGGTATGTCTCTTAAGAAAAAAAAGTTGGCATGCACAAAAGAACCTAAGTGACCAATCCTTGATCACTAAGAAGACTGGCAGTTGTTGGTCAGTTGGTGCATAAGCTGCTTTGCATCTGCACAAGAATGCAACATCACCTGATAGTTCGATATCATTAATATCCCCAAATGAATTCATCCTTTTTGTAAACATTAATATCCCACTACCTGAACTATTAACACAATCCTCATTATTCCCAATCAACAATTTTGTAGTGAATCATGACATTATACTGTCCACTATTATGCGGTAGGCATGTTCCCTATCTATGGAAGCTTCTATGAAGTACCAAGTCCAATGCTACACTCAAAGGAGGCAGAGTTTGTCACATTAAAGATGATAATTGATCAGAATTATAGCAGTGCCTTCACACCCCAACTATCTATGTTGATGATAATTTATTATGGCAACATTGAGCTTGACCATTATGACGCTCTTTGTTGTGCCTTCAATATGAATCTTGGAAATCATTTGGGCAACACTTACTGATCAACATTGTCTTTTGTGATGTTGTTTGTTGGAGGGCAAATAACTTTAGTGAACAAACTATCTATGAATCAGGTCTGCACATAAGAAACATAGAGTTTAGCACACAATTCTTCCTATAATCCATTCTAAGCCAACATCAGACTTGTGTTGCAAGTGGTGTTAGATGGATGTCTGGGGAATATTAATAGCCAACATCTTTATAGATATGTAACTCTTAATAATAATAAAAATGGGGCAAATATAAAGCATGCAGCCAACATTAAAAATCAAACTTCGATTATATATTTGCATCACAACCTGATGGGTACATGATACAGTCCAACAAGAATTATAATAACAGAGGGATTGTAACCTTGAATCTTAAAGATATATCTCAGCATGTATCATATTCATATTGCAATGCATCTGTGCTAGATATAGCCCAAAAGCTCCCCCTGATTTGGCCACAAGAGCCATTTTCCAGCCTCAAATTCTACCTGTCCTGTACAACCACATTTCCTACGAAGGGTTGAAAATTTAATCACTCTTTCAAAACATTTGTCTTTGTCACCCTGGTCTGTTGTTCCCTGTGGATGATCACGGTTGTTTTCTTCAATGTTGTCCTTCAAATGGTTGCTCCTTTGGTCATGAGAACCATAATTTTCCTTGCAAATTTTTCCCTTAGAACTGTCATTGTACTTGGACCAATTATAATCTCTCTTAAGAATAGAGTTAAGTATTAGATCTTAAAGATAAAACAAAATTTTATGCTTCATAGTTATCCTAAGCAACCCATTCTCATCCTTTTCTTGCAAGACTAGGTATATTTTAAAAACTACAGCTTAATTTATCATAGTCAAGATCCACCTAGTGATCAATTAAAATCATCCTTTAAGTTCCATATGTTAAATTTATTCTACGTGTTTTTGTGTAGGGGCTCAACATACAGAAACTAAAGTAGAAGTCGAGCCAAATATAGATACTGGAGCAAATGAGGCTGAAGAACATATAGTTGATGTTAGGGAGGAGGCCCAAGTGCAAGGAATGAATATTGGAGAGGGGTCAGGATCACTTCGGGATACCATCATGGATGAGCATATGAATATAGCTAAAGAGGTGAAGAGAAAAATTTCTTCTAGAAATTTAGATCATTTACTTCAAATGGATATGGAAAAATTGAAGTTTTATGCTGAACAACCTAGAAATAGTACTAGGAGGTCAATGAACAAAACTGCAAAGCAAATAATTGCTCATTTCAATAACCTTGATACACTCGATCAAGCCCAACTATTATCAATTGTACTTCTAAGTAATGAGCTGCAAGAGCCATTACAATTGTTGGGTGTAGATACAAGTACAAAAAAGAGGAAAGGTTGACACTTACAAAAAGACATTGTTGAAAATTTGAAAAAAGGTTTGGGGTCCATTGGGAAACAGTCTCGATCATCAGATAAGGCAATTTCAAGAAGAGTCATGTTGACATCAATTTTAACTAAAAAAATAGCCAAAAAAAGACAAATCTCTTCACTTTCAACCGAGATTGGTTTCAGCAAAAAGACATTGACACAATATGTCAAAAGGAGAAAGATTCTTGATGATAGTACCTCAGAAGGCAATTGGGCAATTATGTGTAGAGCTCCTCGATCTGACAGGATTCAAGATGTTTTTAGGAACTTCATCTCAACCTTTTGGAATGATCATACCCGTCCTTCATCAAATAGTAGAGATGTTATCAGACACAAGATTGGGCCCAATAATAATGAATTACATATAAAACATTGGCTAGACATAACACAACATGAGATGTATGTAATGTTTTGTAATTCAAATCCACATATAAAGATTGGGCAAACAATGTTTCAAAGGTTAAAGCCATACTATGTGAAAACAAACAAGGTTTTTGAAACTTGTTGTTGTTGTTATCATATTGAATTTGATCTCTACTATCAAGTGTTCCGAAAGATTAGAGAAGAAAGTGATGGTATTCAGAATGCGCCTCTTAGACAAGCAAGTCAGTTCGTAGTATCCATCCTATGTGATAAATCAAATGATGATAATGCAACCAATCAAATAAGTTGCATACAAGGACACTGTGAAACATGTGGAAATTTGGCTAAAATGCCTTTGAGAGATGAAGATACCAACCTGACAAAGTTCGTAAATTGCAAGAGTTACAAGTATATCAAGTTTCATACCAAAAGTGGCAAAGAATCAACAAGGTTAGATTATGTAGAAGAGGAGATACCTATTGGAACATTTATGGAAAAGTTTCGTAAATTGATACAACCATACATACAGCATGCTTTCTTTTCTAAGTGGAAAGCACAACAGTTTCATACATTAAGAGATACATTCCCACTTGGAATAGTGTTATCAATAGTTGACTTTGCAGAGAATTACTCTTTTGTACATCAAAAAAAGATTCAATCACAATATTATTTTTCAGAGCAAATCACTATTATGGTGCATGTGTGTTATCGACATGCACAAATGGATTTGGATGGTGTTGACAGTACATCTGAGGAACGAGTCATTAAGAAAGAATATCACTTTTATATTAGTGATGACAAAGAGCACAACACTCTATTTGTACAACATTGTTTCAAAAACTTTTTTGAATATTTGGCAATCAGGGGTGTCAAAATTGAAAAGCATTTTGTATGATCAGATGGATGTGCTTCACAATTTAAATCTTCAAGGCCATTTTATGCACTTTGTAGATATCATCGAAATGACAACATACCACATGTTTGGAGCTTCTTTGAGAGTGGACACGGAAAGGGTGAACATGATGGTGCAGGAGCTTGCATCAAACGTGCTCTAAGAAAGTATCAACTGAATTATGAAGGAGATTGTATAAAAGATGCACATGATGTTGTTGAATGGTGTCAGAAACACTTTGCATCAAATGAGGTTGGCACATCTTCAACAAACAACTGATCCATTCCACATAGAGTGTTTTGGGAGATATCAGGTATGTTTTTGTTTATATTTAAATCTTTAAATATACATATATATGTACATTCAAGTTTATTTATTTTAGTTTGAATATATTTATATTAAATTATGATTTTTTAATGCAAAATTAATTTTTGTAGGTGTGGATAGAAGATCAATGCATGGATGCAAGAGGGTAGAGAAAACAAGATCTTTGCATTCTATCATGAGTACAAATAGTTTCCCGTGGACATTGCAGACTAGGGATTACTCATGTTTTTGTTATGACTGCATTTTAGAAAACTATGATGAATGCAACAACCAACAACAAGGATATGTCAGTGGATGGAATTTGGTGCCACTAGATGTTAGTGACACATACAATGAAGATGAAGATGAAAGCTTTGAAGACATTCCTTTGATTTCAATTGATTATGACCATATTTTAGGACTAATTAAAAAGGGTATGTATGTGTATATATTTATATCGTACATGTACGAGCTTTTGTAAATTTGTAACTTAATCATTTAATAATTTTTTGCTACTTATTTTAAGTAAATTTATATATACTTAAATGATAGTGGAACTCCTTTTTTTACAAATTTTCCATGTAAATTTGGTGCAGGAGATATTTTTGCAGTCATAGCAGAGGCTAGAAACATAGAAGGTGTTAGTTATTATCTATTGCATTGCACAAGAGAGAGGTGGAAGCTAGTAGAATCAGAAACGAGTGATGGAATGTCGTTCCCCACAGGTTTGACAAAATAAATAGATGCTCTTGCAAGATTTATCTATTGAATGTATATATTTTGAATTTGTTACTCGTATTGACCTTCTAAATGTTATGTCTTACTTTTGAATGTTGGTTCCCACAGGTTCAGTTGTACTGCAAGGGACATATCTGAAACAAGTCAAAATTGTTCAGCATGGGATTCATTTTATTGATTATCAACTTGAGAACAAAGTATATCAATATAGCCACCTAGTAGTTGCTACTGCCCTATCCCTTCATCCAGTTCCACGTGCACGTGGACGTCGTAAGTGGAGACTAGATAGTGATGAACATCAAAGAATATTACATGTTATTGAAGAGCGAACTGAACCACTTGAATTGGTTTAAATAACATGATGTGTCATAGGTGTACTTGAACAATTTACACAAATTGTACGACTCCAAACTATATTAAATTGAAATTTTCTTCAAATTCATTCCATCTTATTTGTCAACAAAACAAATATATTATCATGTATATGTTACTTTAAGTTTAAAGTCTCATTCAATTAAGTATATTATGGTCTAAAGATTTTGTATAATAGCTATACTGATCAATTTTTGTATAATAGTAACTTCCTTTCTTGTGGATGATGAAAATAGGCATCAAATGCAGTAGGAGTTATACAAAGGATTTTATAGAGCTAGCTGCCCCATGACATAAGTTGTGGCGAGGTCTATGATGGAGATGGCCATGAAAAGAGAACCCAAAAATGTTGCTTTTGTTTTACGCCAAACTGCTATGTAGACCTATCAAGGTGGATTTACTTGTTCAATTTTTTTTTTTTAATATTGAGATTCACCATGAAAAGTAAAATTAACAACTCATGTACTTGTTGGCATTGCGGAGACAATTTTTCTAGGGAATATCTTTTTGGGTATCTCTCACTGCATATATGTGAAAGGGGATCAAACTAATTTTGAAATCAGATCTGTTGGTGTGGAAGGCAGTGAGTTGTATCCAGATGTAAAAGACCTCACTATCAATGAGTTCTTGAGTCAATTTTCTTGAATTATATGAGATACTCTTGGAAGAAGTGAGCTATTAGGTAGCATGAGAATAAAAGTTTTGAATATACATTTAGTGCTAGATACTGTGTATGGGCGATTGCACGATACGTTGTATTAACTCTAGTGAGTTGGGTCCTTTAAATTTGATTTTATGCATAGCCAATTATTGATATATATACGCTTGATATTTGCACGCAGTTTGCTCAAGATATTCATTAGATATGCTAATATGGAGTTATTCTAAGCTATGATTTATGAACCAAAATCAATTCTTAATGTGCAAAAGTAAACATTTTGTTGTGGTTTCAACTTATGTATTATTGATCCTCATAAACAAAATGCCCTATTCATTAGAATTGTTAGAATCATACATTATATGGTATTGGCACTTTATTTTTACTAAATATTAACTGTGGAATTTGTAGATTCATAGTCTTGAAGTATGGCTTATCAATCTTCAAATAAAAAACCAGTGAGATGAACTAGTGTATGTAATACTGACTTCACAAACAAATAATGCACCAACCACAATGCCCAAAATCTAAGAAAAAATAATGACAAAATTCAAATGGGCCTCAATCTTCCAACATACTTGAATATGACTCAGATGGCAGACCGATAGTTCAATGCAAGTAATCTAGAAAATAAATTCAATTTGCCTCTGTCTGTCTCAGTCAATCACATAGATTAAAGTTACATTGCAAATAGAATTGATGATTTTAATAACAATAATGATGCCAATTATTCCTTATGGCTGATGAATTACTGGAGATAGACGCAGTTCCAAAATCCATTTGTATGATGCTACTTCTAAATGATGCAAGATAAACAAGCAAACTATCTTTAACATGGGTTTGGGAAATTGTAGCACACATCAAGCTGCCAAGTTCTTTTGGTAAGAAGAAATGAAGTAATATAAGTATAGTAATACAATACAGAGTATCTAGTAGATCCATTGATAATCATAGATAGACGCAGTTCCAATAGTTATGTTTTCAAAAACTAGTTGTCGACTGCCAATACAATTTGTGTTCAAATTTATTCTTCTAGCATTCCCTACCTCTGCCCTTAGAAGAGTAGTGCACTATTTTTGTAACATGAAAACATGTGGAAAAATGCACATTAAGTGGGGACATTTATGCATGTGATATGAAGCCACAAGTGACTGGTACAAAACAAGTTCAGAAAAAAAAAATATATATATATATATATTCTGAAAACAGTGAAGCTTTTTTATATATAGCAAAAAGTGGTTACAAAATGGCAGCCAAAAAATACCAAGGCAAGGCCAAAATTACAAAGTAATATTTTTGTAACATACATATCATAAGCTCTTACATGTCAAATATGACTTTAAACAAAGTTCAAAGAACAACAAGAAAGACAGTTGTTTCTTCAAAAGATGGCTAGTGAACAACAGTTTTTCCTTTCATACATAGATAAATGTAGGAACCAACAGTTTGCGGCATATATGCATTAACATGATCAGAGTCTGAAAGAGAACTAGAGTAGTGGGTAGGATCGTTGAAGCCTATTGTGTGTTGATGTTCCATGCAATAGAATGGAGGTCACTAGGTTTGTATAAGGTGGTTGCTTTTTAACCAAGAACATTTGCCTACATTGATCTCTCTGCTTGAGTGGCCACACTTTTGGCGGTAGGAGAAAAAACTGCATCCATGACAAAAAACAATAGAATCAAAATCCACCAAGTCGATAAAATTAATAGTGAAAGCTAAAAGTGCATGGTTTGTACAAAATTTGGAGTAAAAAAATTGAAGTTTCACAAAAGACAAGCTTACCAAAAGCTAAAGACAAGCATTAGTGACCAGATTGTGTCCACTCTTATAAGCTCCACCAGCTTCACCAACCCAAGCACTTGACTAAGGTCCATAATTATCCAAGATTCTTTTGAGGTTCTTGAATGTAGACTCTTCTTGGCTAAGATACGATGGATCCAGTATTTTATCCACAAGAAGCTAATCAACACCTGGTAACCAGATAACAAATTGTCAAAGATTATCATCTAAAAACTTGATATGATGAACAAATTGATGACAACTATTCAAGAGGTTCTTGGCAAATCAAAAGGATATAGAGGAAAGCTCAAAGACAAATTCCATTCATTAAATCCCTTTTTTAAAAGAAATGTTAAAAAAAAAATCTCATGTAAATAAAGCCATTATTCAATACTTTCATGTAAATTGTGTTCCCTGTATTGTAAACTTAAACCTTTAACCAACAATACTTTCATTCAACATGCCACTTTTAACTACCATTGTCCTCTTTTGAGCATTGTCACTTTTTTTTAGACTGTGGACTTTCTTTCATACTAATCTTTTGAGTTTGAACTGCACCTTTCTATGACTTTCATGTTATTCTATTGTAAATGGATAAAATAGTGTTTATCATTGTGTATTGACCTTTTGTGATGTCACTTGATTACTTTAAGCATCTTCATCACACAAAATTCGAGTATGTTGTCCTTTGACTATACTTTAGGACTACCTAAGACTGTCATCTATAGATTGTACCTCTTATTTGTCTACTCTTTCACTTCCAGCTAGATCTACTAGATCAAAACATCATTAAGCGCATTGACACCTATTGCCTTGTTCGTTTAACCAATTTTCATCAAATCTAGAATATTTTTTGTTGGTTCAACCTAAAACATGCTAGCATCAAGAACAATGAGTCCACTATGTGGTCTTTGGTAGCAAGAAATCCACAAGTAAACATAGCATTTGATATTTCCTATGAGTCTTTTCAATGGCTAAAATGTAAGGTAATGTCTTTGTGTCAGCCTTGACATTCTTCATGACTGTGATGTAATGTACAGTCCAAATGATAATCTTCAATAATGACTGCGATCTCATCAAGGTCCTTGATAGTTGAAGATGTTACACTATTTACTTGAAACATCTATAGCATCCAAGCCTTTTTTCATTGGATTAATGTCTACAAAATCAAAATTGTGTCTTTGCAAAGTGAAGCAAGGTGATAAGAAAGGATACAGTGAAATTGTAACGTTGTTCTTTATAAGACAATATCTACACTTCTATAGACTGACTTCTAGAGCTCATGATGACTGTGATTATTGGCCTATGACTACCTTACTATTGTTTTCTTGACAAGGCTTTTCACAATCTTAATAGGGGATTTACTATGGTTTACCATAAGAGTTTCCTTGTTGATAGTAGTAGGATCCTTTAAAAAAAAAGGAAGACTTTTATTTTGGTAGATCAAAAGGATATAGAGGAAAGGTCATAGCTACGAAATTCAAGTATTTCAAGTGCATGATAGTGATCAAGGGACAGTAGTTTCAAGTTGAAGTAAGATAGTATATTGAAGGCCATTCAAGACAATGAAATAGAAATGACAGACACATCAGAGGAGGAAGGAGATGAAGATTTTTCATCTGTTGTCCTCATTATTGGGTTACATTCTTTGCAATACAAGCATATCCAAGAGTAGTTTAAAGAAACGGCTAGCAGATCTGAGTTTGTCTATTATACATTATTGTCAATTAGAGGACAATCTCCATGAGAATATAGGGACAGTCCTCACCAATGTTCATGAATGAGAAGCATGCCAATGCTAAGGCCAAGAAGGTTGAATTAGATAAGGAAGTTGAAGTCTTAACCCAGCCACCAGGTGTAAAGGGTTATTTATGATGCATATAAAGGCAACTGAAGGAAGCAACAACATGACAGTCTAATCATACACAAAGCACAGTGAAAAGGTAATGGACTGTGCAAGATGACTTTGGCATTAGTTTCATGGAGACTGCATACCAAAGAGGCAGTTAAGCAGGGGTTGTCTCATATCATCAGAGGTTAGAAGATAGTCTACAATGATCTGAGTAGTAGAAGCTATGCAAGACAGTCTTGATTAAGGTGTTGTCAATCCTTATGCATGGAAAACTAAAGACAATTGATGAGGGTAACAATGAGAGTATAAGGACAGTCATGGACTGTTAAAGACGGTGAATGAGTCATATATATTATATGCTTAAAGGAAAACTCTTTTCATTTTAAATGGCCAATGGCTAAAAGGTAAGGTAATGTCTTTGTGTCAGCCTTGACATTCTTCATGACTGTGATGTAATGTACAGTCCAAATGATAATCTTCTTTAATGATTGCGATCTCATCAAGGTCCTTGATAGTTGAAGATGTTACACTATTTACTTGAAACATCTATAGCATCCAAGCCTTTTTTTCATTGGATTAATGTCTACAAAATCAAAATTGTGTCTTTGCAAAGTGAAGTAAGGTGATAAGAAAGGATACAGTGAAATTGAAGAGGAGGAAGAACATCAAGAGTTGATAATGACCACAAAGTGTAGTCATAGGGGAAAAATAATACAATGCAAGCATAAAGGTCAGTGATGTAAAGCATTTCATGAGTTTTCAGTTAATGGCACCATGAAGGTTGTACACATTCGTATCAAAGCATATGGTATATAATATGTATGTATATAAACTAGGAAGAGTAGTGATTACAAATTGGTATCTGAACATATCATATCATAGTAGCATTACACTCAACAAACCTGCCATTAATCCCAAGTAATCATGACTTATTTCAAGTTTTCACAAGTTATTCAAGAAGTTAGGCCATCATAGAAAACTTTTGCAAACTATTTGAACATACCTTAAGCAATCTCAAGAGACACATAAAAAGTAGAATCTTAGCAAATTTACCTTTTGTACCCAAGAATGACTCCTCGTACATAGAGCCTAGAAAAAGAAATGTGCCAAAGAGTTAGAATCAAGATAAATTACCAACATGTTTCATTCAAAATTTTGAGCAGCTATTGTGAAAACATAAAATAAACATTGCATTTTGTACCAACAACTTGTTTACCTATTAATTAACTTAGGCTCCACCAGAGTTGTCATGCCGACTCCAAATTGAGCGACCTTCTGAGTGAGAATCATGCTCCGATGGATGCACCGAGCCTTGGAGATAGTACAAGACATGTACACAATCTAATTATATTATGCCAAATTGGAATAATGTTAAATATCTATATACATGTGTACAAATTATATATATACATGGGTACATGATTTAAAAACTTAAACTCACCTGTCCACTAACATTAGTCACATCAACCAAATTACGCTTGCGTACATGGTTCGTCCTCAGACTTAGTGTAACATGAGCTAACTCCCTCTATAATATATATATAACATAAATGTGTACATTAGGACTATCTACCATTGAAGTAAAACAAGTAATATTAAAGTTTAAACAAGTTTAAATTGTGCATGTGTGTACACACATACATACCTCTATATCAGGTGGTGCAGGATCTACTGCAATGACCCTATCTGTCAACTCGGTTGTATCATGGGTCTCCTTGGCTAGCTCCAGTATTGACGGGTGTAGTGGACTAACTAGGTGAGATGGCATCGATGACATTTCTCCATGTACCAGCATATCCACAAAACTTGACGATCCCATCTGCAACTGATCTTCAACTAAATCTAAGCCCTGGGATGCATGGTGTTGAACACTCGTAGAAGGACCAGTAGGTGTACCCTCGTCTCCAGCAGCTGAATGATCTATAGGTGGATCTGACAAATGTGCAGTGCTGCTAAAGTGATGAGAATGATGTGAAGGACCTGTAGCCTGGTTGGATCCTAGATGTGAACGAGCTCTACTCACATGTCCTCTGACCTCATTTATCGGGATCCCAAGCTCTGTCAAAATGAAACTGTATGCCTCCAATAGGTCATCTGACAAACAATGAGCCGTACTCCGAAGCATCTGCTCTCCTTTGAGACCATCTATGTTTGAGGGTGAAAGGACACCCGCCATAGCATAAGGATCAATACCATGATCCAATGGTCTAGATCATGCAGAATGACTCATCAAATATCTCCCCACACGATCAGTAGATATCGTAGATGCAGTAGCAGCTATATCACCAACACTGTCAATTGCTTCCCTTTGGGAAGAAATGACAACTTGCTCTGCAATAGGTGCTAGGGTTGGGGAGATAGCAGGCAATCTCTCCCCAACCAAATTTTGACAAGATTGAGGTTGTCGATTTGGTCGACGAAAAGCCTCCATGTCAGCAACCCTACCACGCCCCTGACCATAATATTGTAGTAGGTCCAAGTAGTTGACGTTGAGGCCCAAATGAACCTCAACATACAACTGTTGTGCAAAGTATAAAGGAATTTGGTCGTTATTTGGATAACAACCAAATGCTGCAAGAAAGCGTGGGTATATCAAAGGGGCCATTTGAGGATCAACACATCGAGTCACCTGATATCCCTTAACCTTGGATTTACCAACGTAATATGGAAAACATTTTTCTTTGAGGGTATCTTTTGGGACTTGCAGCTAAACAACTATAAGAGAAACCTCACCACTAACCTCATGCTGCATCTCAGTAAGAATAACTGCTATAGTGTCAGTATAATAAGCATTTGTGGTGTGAAATTTCCGTATAATCTTCTTTAAGCTATTTAGAATTGACACACATGTATCCTTGTAAACCCCTGTGGTGGTGGGATCAGCTAGAATACGATCCAATTTATGGATCTCCTCGTCTGTATAGGCAAATATACCCACAAGTGGTGGTTCCTGAGTTGCCATATTAGTCCTTGATTTGTCCAAAAAAATACATTACTTTAAACATCCTAGTGTTTAAATTTAAGTGAACAAATCACAATCAAATTTTACTTTAGTCCAACCAAATGGAGGTGAAGACCAATAGGTACATTTTATAATGATCTTTCTATAACTAATTTCATGCAATTCCTTATTAATACCCAAACCTCAAGAAAATTTGACTTTCTAAATAGAAGGAAAAGTCATAAATTTCTTAAATTAGCATTATTTAGATTATCCACAAGAAATCTAAAAATAAAGTTACAGACATTATGAACACTATTAGAAAGTCATCAAGCCCCAACCTGTCTTAGTTGGGATAAATTGTAAACCTGATAGTAAGAAATCTGCTTTGATGCAAATCTGACCCAGAAACTGCTCTAGATATTCTTAAACAACTCACCAATTATGGATTTCTAATTCTAGCTACTCCAAACATCTTTAAATTGAATGCAAAAGAAAAATACAGTACCAAAACCAAAGCAAAAGTAAGTAGATAAATAGAAACAAAACACAAGATTTGGACTAGAGAAACCCAAAAGGGGGAAAACTTGGATGATTAAATGCTCTCCAAACTCCACTATAACCAATCAAGTACAATCAATATGAATGAACTTCTCTTCTATAAAGTGAAAGATTGAACCCTAGAATAGAACAAATAGTAAGGAAAAACAATAAAAACATAGAACAAATAA
>VDFB02079166.1:0-19596 GCA_007258455.2 Sequoia sempervirens | reverse complement strand
ATGGTGTATGCATGTTAAGTCATAATTTGAACATCTTTTGCTATTTCCCTTGAAGATTGCACCGATTTTGCCGAGGCTGTCCGACGGAGGCTAGGTGAAATCTGGTTGAAGTCTATTGAAGTGAAGCTCCACATATCCTGCATTTAGAATAGAACATAAACTTCTTAGGCCCTACACCCTTTTCAATTCAGTACTTTCTGGTTAGAATAGGAAACCCGCACTTCATAGATAAATCTTTCGAGCATTTGAATCCCTTTCTCCACTGCCGAACAATTCTGTAAGTCCCCTTGAAATACCACAAGAATCAAAGACCAAGCCAAACTGAGCCTATTCAAAGATTAAAGGAACCTTGAGTTGAACGATAAACTTTCGCAATCTTAGTACGCGGAATACCTTTGATCAAGTGAGACAGCCGGCACCTTTTATTCTGCTAAGGCCAAATAAAACACATCAACAGTAATTGGCTCTTTAGAAGGAGGGCTGAACGAGGAAAGAACACATTGTTCCGGTTGTCATTCATTTTATGCTTGCCTCTCCTCCTAGCACATCAACAGAATTGGCGCTAGAAGGAGGGCTGAACGAGGAAAGAACACATTGTTCCGGTTGTCATTCATTTTATGCTTGCCTCTCCTCCTAGCACATCAACAGAATTGGCGCTAGAAGGAGGGCTGAACGAGGAAAGAACACATTGTTCCGGTTGTCATTCATTTTATGCTTGCCTCTCCTCCTAACACATCAACAGAATTGGCGCTAGAAGGAGGGCTGAACGAGGAAAGAACACATTGTTCCGGTTGTCATTCATTTTATGCTTGCCTCTCCTCCTAGCACATCAACAGAATTGGCGCTAGAAGGAGGGCTGAACTAGGAAAGAATACATTGTTCCGGTTATCATTCATTTTATGCTTGCCTCTCCTCCTAGCACATCAACAGAATTGGTGCTAGAAGGAGGGCTGGCTTCGAATTGTTCCAGAGGTTAGAAGGAACCAGTACGAGCTTTGAAGTTGCAAATCAGAGATATGTTAGATCTCTCTTATGTCGAAAAATCCAAAAAAAGTGAAAAGTTGAAAAATTCAAAAAAAAAAAAATCAAAAAATGGAAAATCAAAAAAGAGATTTCTCAAAGGATGGGCATTTTTCTTGCTCTCAAGACAGTCTTGTGGATATTGCTCAGATTCATGAAAGATTGAATGCACAGCTGTGGCCTGAGAATTTGTCTAAGTTTGCTTTGCCAGGAAGATGCCGAATTCATGAGACCTCCCAGCACGAAGAAATCAGTTGCTTAACATTCCTCTCAAGGATAGAGTTTGTTCTCCAAGAAAAAAATTTCTTTTGGGATGTTCCCAAGCCAGGAGTATTGGATGTAGAACCTGATGATTATAGCCTTCCAAAAGTGGTGAATGAGGCTTTCGCAAGATTCATACTTAGGATCCAAGGTCAGATGGAACTTGGCAATGATCCCTTGAGAAGTGTTTTGCTCCCTCGTTGGTGTCGGATTCACAACGCACCTCATCCAGAGTTCACTTGCACAACATGTGAACTAGCCATCAACTTCGCCAGAAGTCACCTCGGATTACCAGTGCTACCATATGGATTATTCAAAGACAAAAGATGGATTGAATATGCTACACAAACATTTTTAGCACCAAATGAAGAATGTACCTCAACACCATCCAACAACAAGAAGAATGAGTCACAACAGAATGATGTGATCGAGCTTAGGGAGCAAGTAGATGAAGATTGTTCCTACATCATGTTAGAACAAGAGGATATTGGAGCAAAGATCAAAGAAGCAATGGAATATATCCAAGGAAGAGAAAATACCCAAGGCAACTGTCAGCATATAGAAGTGAATGAAGGTACTAGGTTACGAGTTATTGAAGATCATCAAGAACCAAGAACGAAGGACTTAGCTCAAAGTACGGATGGTATGAGAAATTTTCAAGGTTCATTCACTCAAGGAGGAGGACATGAAGAAGGAAGCAATTCCAGTACACTTCAAGAAGGGACGCCCCTTGATGAAAAGGTCCAATCATGCATGAACAAGATAGAAGAGATGGTAAGAAGCTTAAGGCAAGATGATGTGTTTGACGATCAATGGGCTACCAAGATGGAGGCAAAATATGAAATGCATTTTGCATCAACACTTGATCCATTATTCACAGTCATGGAGGAGTTGCTTGATGAAATTGAAACAAATGAAATACTGCTTGATAAAGATATGGAAAGTGAAGAGCAATTCGGGTTGGGGCTTGATCCATTGCTAGAGATCTAAAAGGAGCCAGCGCATGAGGTAACCCAAGTTTCCAAGTGCTCTTTCGAATTGATTTCCCGCCCCACTCCTCCCAGTTTGGATCATCTACACATTTTGAATGCAAGTGGTATGGTTCACCATCAACTTCGGCCTCCTGATGAAGCAATGGATGACAGGCAAGAATTCATGCCATCAAATGAAGACCACCAGGTTGTATCTTTCCCCACTGTTGATTACAAAGAATATCATTTTGATTATGGAGATTTTGGAAAGAAAACTTGTTTATGGATTGATCATGGTCCGGATGAATTGCCTCAACTGCTAATCTTTCCTGAAGTTTTGCTTGAGTTTGAGAATTCGTATTGTGAAAGATTACTTTTCTGAGTTTAAGGACAAATTTGCTAGGCTCCGCACTATCACCGTTGTTCTATCACTGCTGAACATCCTAAGAAATCATGTTAGGAGTTGTATGTATTTAGGTCTTTTGATTGTTGTTCGCTTAAAGTTTTTGTTTTTGTTTAGATTAGTTGTCTTGCTTTCATAGTTTAGTTGTTGCTTTCAATAAAAGGGGATTCCATTTGTGAAGGGGGTGTTGTGTTCAAAACAATATTGGTCCATTTCTTAGATAATTATTTAGGAAGTGCTTTAGAATCCGAGGTTGTTGTTTCAAGTCTTATCATTTGGTTAGGTTCTGTACTTGACTCGGAAGGGAATCATCCATTGTGTCTTGACACCAAGTCTCATGATTGTTATATTTTACACACATGGTTAATTGCTCTAAGTCATTGAGGTTTCTTGGGAAAATTCTTGGCGAGTGAAAATCTTACATCTTGCTTCAGCGCCACTACAATTCTCAAACCCATTGGGGGCTTCATTGCCTGCCAGCCAATTGAGCAATTGACGGAGAAATCAAATGATGGAAAAGAAAATGTGCTTAAAAGAAATATTTGAAAAGAAAAGAAAAAAAAAGAAAGAATGAAAAATGAAAAAGAAAACATTATGAAATATTGGTTCTGGGAGCATACGAGTAACTCCACCGGGGCTATGGACGCCCGGCCGGTAGTGGAGCAATATTCGTGAGAATTGTAGCGATAACCTCATCGGGGCTATGGACGCCTGACTGGCAGCGAGGCAATGTCCAGGATGCTTTTGAAGTTAAGATATTTATTTAACTTGCTGGGACGGATTCTAGGAACTTCAATGGTCTTTTGAGCTGGAACAAACGCATATGCACACACTTGTAATCAAAAGATGAGGCGCCTTGATCCAATTTAGGATTCCTCTTCCCTTTTAAGTATGTTCCCCAGTCAATCGATGGCTTGGAAAGATTATCCAAGGGTTCTAAGTATGGAATGGTTTTGTCTTTGAAATGTTCAGGAACATTTATTCGGGTTGGGGCTAATGTTGTGACGTTTTTCACACATCGCCCCATTGCAAATGGGGACCCCCTATTTTGGCTTTGCTTTTGGTTTGGTGTTGGTTTGTTTTTGCTGTTGTCTCTCTCTCGTTCTGTCTGTCTTTTCGGGGACGTTCTCGTCTGTGAGCTTTAACATGAAATTTGGCCAGGTCTGGAATTAGGGTTTCATCTTTTCAGCCAATTCAGGGGCAAGTAAAGTGAGAAAATTGAAATTTGAACTTAACATTGTTATCAGTGTGCTTCCAGCAGACTCTCAGCAAATTTTCATCAGATTCGGAGATACTTACTATTTTTAGTAAGTGTGAAATTACATGCAGTTTGTCAGCATTTTTAAGATTCCGACAGTCACACGGCATTCAGAGCATATCAGACTATTCGCGTGCAAAATTTGGCTTAACCGGGTAACTTACTATTTTTAGCGGTCGGAAGCCGTGCATTCGAGAGTCGGATGCAAAGTTTTCTTTGCATGTCGGACGTATTCATACGGGTTTTCAAGATCTTAGCGATGATGTAACATGCAAGTCGGCGACCACTTTAAAGAGGATTAAGCCTTAGAGGCTATTTTTAGGGTTTGCATGTCGAGGTTTCTTTTTGCATGTCGAATTTTTGATGGGTTTTCGCGGAAACTTAGCGATGGTGAGCATCTGTGAAGATTCTTTTCGATGAGGAACTTGCGCTATTTTAGCGGGTGTGCCGTATGCAATGATTGATTCGCGAGGCGATCCGGTGTTCTTGGCGAAATGACAGTCTTTTGATCGCGTACAATGTGCAAATTAGGGTTTCCGGCTTGAGCCTAAAATAGGCATCAAAGTCAAAATCTTCAAATCCGTGCGAAGCCAACTGCGTCCCCGGTTCTTGGGAGCTATCTGGCGGTGAAATTTCCAAGTCAAAGCGAAGCGCACTATTTATAAGTAAGTCAAATTGAAGCTATGCTAAAATATTAAATCAAAGTGCGTAGTCGGTGTTGTGATAAGGTCACGTGGTGAGGAGCGCCTCATCCAAATTTCAACTCGATCGGAGCTTTGGAGCTATCAGAAACATGAGCTTACTATTTTTAGTAAGCCACCTCCAGAAACAGGCTATAAATAGCAGGGTGACTAAGAGTGGCAGTGTCGACAAGTTGATAAAGGCATGAGGATGCTACGTTTAAAATTTCAGGCCATTCTGAGCTTCAGAAGTCCAAATTCAGAGAACTTACTATAAATAGCAGGGTATGAGAAGCTAGCAAGGACGAGAAAAATGGCTAAGTATAAACTTCATCCTCCACCCCCTGTGAAATGCGCCCTCAAGGAGAAATAAGTTGATAAAAATATTCTAAGTCACTGTCAAATCCTTCTGCCATGGCAAAATGCGCCCAAGCTGGTGAAGTAAAGAAAAAAAAAGAAAAAAAAATTTCTAAGTATGAAATTCATCCTGCAGCAGGGGCAAAATGCGCCCAACTTGAAGAGAGCTCAAGAAGGTTGAAAAAGTTTCTAAAGCAAACGAATATCCACCTCCACTGGCAAAATGCGCCCAAGGAGAGAAAAAGTCAAAGTGGTCAATGAATCTCATCCACCAGCAAGGCCAAAATGCGCCCTCCTCTCAAGACTGAGCATTCAAAAATTAACTAAGGCATGAAGTTCATCCAGTACACAGGCTAAAATGCGCCCAGCTCAAGCTCTCATGTTGGAAAAATTTTCTAAGTATAAAACTCATCCTGCAGGGAGGCCAAAATGCGCCCAAGTTTCAAGGTCAAAGCAAAGTCAACATGTTTCATCCTGTACATGGGTAGAAATGCGCCCAACAAGCAAAAGGGTCAAAATAGTCAAAGTGTTTCATCCTTCAGCATAGGCTAAATGCGCCCACATGCTAGCAAGATGCTAAAAACTTTCTAAGGCAAGAAACTCGTCCTCCTCCACTAGTGAAATGCGCCCATGCAAGAATCAGCCAAGAGGAAAGTCAAAGGAGTCAAACATTTTCATCCTGCATGAGGTATAAAATGCGCCCAAAATGGGCCACATGAGGACAAAAGTTGGAAGTTGAGGAGTCACTTGAGAAAAACGTTGGGAGTTTCATCCTCCATGGATGCTGAAATGCGCCCACATTTGAAGTCAACAAGTCAAAAAGGAAGGCGTTAGAGACTTTCATCCTCCACCCCATGCAATATGCGCCCATCCTCCTCTATGCCTCAAATGCGCCCATGTTTGGATTGTAAGTAGTAAATGCAAGTGGTAAACAAGATGAAAATGTTACCTAGGCGTGGTAAACTCAAGGTAAAAGGCTTGACGTTGTCCTCCACCATGTGTAGAATGCGCCCAAGATGGTGGGCCTTGGAAAAACTTTGCTGGGCGTGTGAGGTGGAGGTGTCTAAGGCGTGATTTTCCCTCATGAGTGTGCTAGGCGCCTAAAAGTTACAAGGTGTTAGAGAATTTTTCAAAGGCGTTGAGGGTGATGAGTGATATTGCAAAAGGGTGGAAATAAATTCTAAGGCGTGATTTTCTTTCCTCAGTGTGCTATGCGCCAAGGGTAGGGTGATGAAATATTTCTCTAAGGCGTTGGAAGTGGAGTCTTCTGGCAAGTGTAAAAGAGGAGAGGTTTAATATGCTAGGCATGGTGAAATACAAGTTGTTGGTAAATGCCTCTAAGGCATTGGAGCTCCAAAAATATTTTTCAAGTGTGAAGTTAAATACGAAGTGGTGGTTATAAAAAATAAAATATGCTAAGCGCCTTCATAAAATTTTCTAACTGGAGTTGATATTTTTCTCACAGGCAAGGTGGTTGAGTTGGATATAAAATTTCTTAAGGCAAAATTTTCGAAGTGATTCAAATTTTCTAAGGCACAAATATTTTCTCCCTTAGAAAAATGCCTAAGTCTGGAGAAGTGGTAGAATTTTCCTGAAGCACGAGCAGAGTTGTCAGGGATGAAGTCAGTGATGCTAGCTCCGCAGGGTCGATAAAATTTTTCCAAGTCAGAGAAAAATTCTCAGAGAAGATCGAAGAACGAGGACAAAATTGTTGAAAGAATAATTTTCTAAGGTTCAAAATTCAAGAAAATTAAATGAACCCGTTCGTTGGGTACCCATGAATTCGATGCGTCATGGAGAAAAAAAATTTCTGGGTATCGAAGATTATCGATGAGGAGTTGATTTTAAGGTCTTCCACAGCTTGTCGAGAATTTTGGGATGAAGATTTTAAGTGGGCACCAGGTTGATGTATTTCCTAAGGGAAATTTGAAAATTTTCTAAAGCAAAAATGAAGAAAATATGTTTTCAAGGTAAGATCCTCCAGACGATGAATTTGAAAGAAACTGCCTAGGTGAATTTGCTTCAATCCTTCGTGAAGATAGTTTACTTGAGCCAGAAATGAATAAAATCAAGGTTATCAGAGCTCCAGCAGGTGAAATGAATTTCTCAAAGATGAAGTTTGTCTAAGACATGAACTTGAACGCAAAGTTGGCGACGGACACTGGGGAGATGGAACGTGAAAATCTTGGTAAGTAAGTTGAGTTTATATTGTGAAGTGTTCTAATGCTTCTCTCTTTGCTTGTTTTGCAGGAGGAACATTGAAGCCTGAGCACGATGACTTGAAGTGGAAGCACGATGAAGATGAGTTTCAATCTCGAAGGAGGAAAATTTGCAAGAAAATGGCTAAGTGTTAAGACTTAGTATAACTCGAAGTGACGAAGATGAAAACCCTCAAGTGGAAGAAATCAAAGAACAACGCCAAGAAAGAAGATCGAGAACGGTGTGAACGCGTCTACAAATGGAATCTTCTAGAAGGATAATAGTGGACATTATGGCGCATTTATTACCCCACTCTCCTCGTGGCGGTTTTTAGGGCAATATTGTTTAGGGCTGAGGTGGCACGATTCTGGCCACTCTATTGATTGTAACCCTAGCCGTCTTTTGTGACTTGGCTAGCTATATAAAGGGGGAGTCCCCCTCATTTGTAACTCATTAGAAAGTAGACAGTAGAGAGGATCGGGGTAGAATTAGAGTAGAGGGACAGCTTAGAAGTAGCTTAGTATTGTAGAGCATTTTGCATAATTTGGAGAAGAGAGAAAGTTTTCCCTTTGAAAACTTTTGAAGAGATTGTTGTGTAACACATTTTATGATAATAGATCTTTTCATTGATGATGGAATTCGTCTTGTCATGAAATGCTAGCAAGGTTTCTTCTTCCCTTTCGTATCCAAGTAGCTTAGTTCATGCAAATAGCTTACTCCGGTTGTGTTGTGTTTTATTGAGATAGCTTCGTTTTATTCCATACCACTAGCGGCTTGTTGATGATAAGTTTTCCTTGTGGTCAACTGGACATTATCTTGTGTTTAACCGGTTGTGATTTATATGCTTATATGCGCCGTTGTCATGGTTTTATGCATGTTAAGTCATAATTTGAACATCTTTTGCTATTTCCTTGAAGATTACGATTTTGCTGAGGTTGTCCTGAGGAGGCTAGGTGAAATTTGGTTGAAGTCTATTGAAATGAAGCTCCACATATCTTTGCATTTAGAATAGAACATAAACTTCTTAGGCCCTACAACCTTTTCAATTCAGTACTTTCTGGTTAGAATAGGAAACCCGCACTTCATAGATAAATCTTTCGAGCATTTGAATCCCTTTCTCCACTGCCGAACAATTCTGTAAGTCCCCTTGAAATACTAGCAAATCACATCAAGCCAAACTGAGCCTATTCGCATTAAAGGAACCTTGGAGTTGAACGCATGAACTTTCTTGCAATCTTAGCATGCGGAATACTTTGATCAAGAGAGAATAGGGAAGCCGTTGGCAACTTTATTCTGCGTTGGTGCGGTCACGAAAAACACATCAACAATACTCAATCAAAGGGGAGTCATAATGAGTATAGTCTTCAGCTCCAATGTTCTCATGCACCTTCTCTACTTGTTACTTCCAAACTGTAAGGCTCTCCTGTGTGGATGTATGATCATAGTGCCCTGTTGGAGGATCACCATCGAAGCAATGTGTCAAATCTTCAACCACATGATCCTTCAAAATTATAATATCCTCAATTTCCTTAAAACCACGCAATGCAACTCAGTCTTACCCCACTTTCTAGGCTCATCATCATGTGCATAGGAAACTTCCGTTTCCAACATATCCAAACCACGATGCAAAGGCAATGAAAGAGTATCTAAGGAACTCATACCTCCCTGATGTGAACCCAATATGATTGGTTTGGTATCCACATTGAACCTCAGCTGTTCCTCCAAATTTTGTTTCTCATAAGCACCTAATTCCTCTTTGTTTTCATCACAACTTGAGTCTATGGCATCCCTTACTTCTTGTTTCTCAACATGAAAAATCTTCTCTATATCATCCTCATGACATTCTTCTATCTCAAGGTTAGAATCATCCATAAACTTAGAATCATTGTACCTTATAGTGATGTCCTTCTGTTCTTCTTTGTTTTGGGCCTCCAAATAGCATTCGGAAGTGTCATCAAGTAACTCTTGTGTCTTAATGGGGCAAGTTTCTTCCTTATCCATAGGATACTCTTCTATCTCAAAACCACGTGTAGATGAAGAATCACGACTCAAAATCAAAATCTCAAAATCATCATAGCTCATGGTGGTGATTGTTTGTTCCTTGGAAGTGATGTCACGTGACTCTCGTGCCTCAATGGAATAATGTTCTCCCTCATGCCCCATGGCGGTGCTTGTTTGTCCCTCTACCTTACAATCATGTATAGATGAAGAATCCTAGTTCAAAATTACAGCTTCAAGATCTTCATACCTATCCACTTGTCCTTCCTCATGAGACTGTCCTTCAGATGTTGGTACTTTGGTGCTAGTAGTCTCTTTGTCCACAAAAGGTCTCAACTTCTCCTCGAATTGTTTGAACACCCTGTTGATCAACTCAAAAGTCGTAGATATATTTTGTCCTTTCAACATTAGCAACATGGATACAAGATCTTGGGGAATAGTATCATACTTCTCCATGATTTGGATCATAATAGTTTGCATATAAGAGGAGACATCTTCATCTTAATCCTTGATTTGCTTGATGAAATAATAAAGCATTCGCTCAATAAGTACATCACACTCTAGATCTACCAAAAGACAGGAAGATTTGATTTTTGTCATTACCTCCATCATTCGAATCCTCCTATCAAGTGAAGTACCTTGGTCCTCACAAAAATTCTCTATGATCAGTTCTAGAACCTCCTTCATTATGTTGTCTTCATAGGGGACCTCCAGAGCTTTAATCCTTGTAATCTCACTCAGACAACTGGCAACCAACAATCTCACCTCTTCATCCTCATGATCCATCAGTATAGGTTTGGGCAAGTAATTCACTGTTGAGGTCAATGCTATTTGTATCCATTGAGACGGTGCTTGATCTATTCTCCGTAGGCAAGTCTCCAATTCCTTCAAGGTTCCATGAGGTGTGTATTTTGCTTGAGATGGACGTTTAAGTTGTTCCCCTAATCGACAAAGCCTTAGGCCCAAATCTTCTTTTTCTTTTTTTGCTTCCCGTTTTCTGAGTGCTTCCCATGCATAATGCATGATTTCCTTTTTAACATGTAAACCCACTGGCTGGCAGAATCATAGCTCTGATACCATTGTAAGACACCGGGTCTAATCACTTGCAATATAACAACTCACTGGGCAAAGAATAGTCTCAATTGCAGTGAATTGTCAGAACAAAAATAGTTTTAAACTCAATTATGCACATATAACACTGGGATCAATCTTAATTTGCCATAGGAAATCAACTCACGACTAAAGCAATTCACTAAAAAGGGGTAAGATCATAATATGCCCAGCAAGCAACAGTAATTGTATCTTAATCAAATCTGGCACTGTACTTAGCAGATTCTATAGTTCAAACTCATAAAACATTTTAATAACATCTACAAATACAAGGACCCGATTCCAAAATAGAATTCTCAAATTATAATAATCTCATCTCTCAAAGATATTTGCCAGTGAACATAATTCCCAATAACGATGTGAGGTATGCCTGTCTGTAATTCGCTTGGAGAATGGTATTGACGTTATGACTCCCTCGCGTGGAATGAAGATATTGAGTTCAAGGGTGCAGTGGCGACGATGCTTGGTGGATCTGTCTCCATGGGGAAACTCCGGAATGATTATCGCACCGTAAGTGGAGTGGTCGCTTGTCGCTTCGGGAGATGTCCGAAAGTGGTCTTGTGATCAGATTGTGCACAGGTAGCTGGTACCGGCATGTCTACTTGTTCCTATTGAGATGACGATCTATGAAGGGGCTGACCACCAACAACTGACGGATGACTTGCGATCGTTGATCCTCCCGTGTGTGCTGGAACTCTGAAGATTGAATGCTCTTGCGTCCCTACTGGTAATCCATTGTCTTAGCTACTATTTGATCCCTCTTTAGTCCCAGATGGATATCTTCCTGGAAATAGACCGAACCTTAGTTACTGGTTGCGAATGGTGGATTCAAGATGTAAATTGTAAAGCTCAGAATGCACAAATTTCCCAGGCTTGAAGCTACGCCCAATACCTGGATGCCAGCGCATGAGAACTATGTCCTCACCGATAGTTGGCAGGAGATTGAGACCCAAATTCGTGATGCTAGGAACCAACAATTGCATGCTACTAAATACTAATCCAAACGCCTTCTCAAAATGAGTTGGCCAAAAGATATTAAATTTAAATGTTATTTATTCAATAATTTAAATTTATATTTAATATTATTATTTACTATTTAATATTATTATTATTTATTTAATCTAATTATTATTTTCAAAATGGCATTTTAAGAATTCCTTTTTTTTCCTGCCAATTGGAACCTGGGTTTGGGGGACATGACAAATTAAAAAGGAACTCGTAAATAATACTTATGAAAGGGCAATCGCTTCCTTATAATTTATAATGTGATAATGCAATATTTTAAAAATGTTTTCCTTAATCATCATAAAGCAAAAGCTCTATTGTCCCCTAAAATATCGCATATTGAGCTCACAGAATAGCAAACAAAGAATATGGCTGTTGTTGGAGTTTAAAACTTGGAGTTTTGGCATGTAGGAAAAGTCAGTTAAGAGAAGCAATCGAAGCAAGAACTAGAGTTTCCTCATACAAATGTTCATTGAATCATCATTCACAAGTTGAAGCAGACCAAGGAATTTTTTTTTTTAATTCCCTCTTTTTCTCCAGTTCTAACTCCTCCTTAGCTTCTCTTATTTTCTGGATTTATATAAGTAACTAGTTCATCAAAAAATGAGCTTAGAGGTTGGACAAAGCCCGTAGACTCATCCCCTGAGCTATGCTTGTATTTTTTTTCTCCCTCAGGTCTAGAACACATATGTTTGGCCATGGTTACCTATTGGCCCTGCAAGCTATTGTCTTCTTTCTATTTCCATTTTATGTAGCCTTTACGTGTCCAAAGAGTTAATAGTAACTCTAAATACTGTAACTGTGCAAAATCAATTGAGTGATAAAGAAATTATGATCAGCCTTTGTCCCTCTTCTTATTATTCATGAGATTAGCCTCTTGTTGATATTGTGAATGCCTAAGTTATTGACTTGTAGACTCATATTGTGCAAATGTAAAATGTGGAAGTAGTCATATCATCTAGCAAATGGCTCTTGGTTGTTTGCTTAGATTAGTTGTTGGTATTTTCATTCTGCATCTTTCTCTCTTTTCCCTACAAGTGCTGAATAAGCTCATTGAAAATCCAACAAAAAGTTGGCTTCTAAAATCTCAAATGTTGTTTTGCAAACCACATCCAGCATTTGCAAGCTTCCCATGTTGATGCAGGTTTGAATGCAAGTGCAGATTTAAACATCAGTTTTGGCACACCCAATGGGACATGAGTCAAAAAGAATCTGCATCCCATTTTATTAAATCTTTGTTCTTCATTTTGTGATTTTGATGGTAGATCACAAGAATATCAACTCATAGGAGTGCGAATCTTCCACCTAGTGACTCCGTTGGAAACTCCATAGCTCATAAAATTTTCAATCCCCATTCCTATAGACTATGGCAGCCCATTACATCTATGTTCAACATGAAATTTTCCATTTGCAGCATGGGTTTCAAGTGGGTCGTTGCAACAACAATGGTGTCAGATTCCTAAAGCAGCATTGAAGGCAATAACTCACTTCTATGGAGATGGTTTTGTTTCTCTCTCATATCACATTCAAGAACTTGCAGATTTGAGCAACATTCATAACATTACTGCTCAGAATGTGGCTTTCCAAGTGCTTCCTTCATCTCAAGGAAAGGATGTGAATGATTCAAAGCTTTGGATCCCAATTAAATTGAAAGTTGGGATCAACTTGGTGAGCTCCTCTTCAATCAACTTTGAGAGAATGAAGATACTAGCTCTCTCCTTTGGTATTTCAAGGCAATCAAAAAGACAGAATGCATGCATAACTATAACTCACTATTTTGACAAAGTTTGGAAGAGATTCCCAGTCAATGTCTAGCCACCTCCAGGCTTTGCATTTTTATATTTCTTGAAAGATTTAGAATCTGAAATTTCAGTTATGATTCAGATTTTATGAGGTCAAACTCTTCCTGAATCATATGATTTAGCTATCAAGTCTGAGTAAAATCTAATAGCTGCTGGAAAATTACCTCCAGTATCTGTGCAATCTTTGACTCTTCCAAAAAGTACCTCTTCTCAAGCCGTCCAAAATAATCAAAAGTGTTCTTTCAGCTCACTACTCACCCTCCCCATTGAGTTGGTCAAGCCTAATGTGATGAATGAAGCAAAAGTTTTGATAGAACATCTATCCTACGAGATCATGGAGTTAAAAGATTAGCCTTTTAACAAATTAAACAGGCTTCTATGCTTCCATACTTCCAGAACAACTTTGATTGTCATTTAGCTAACAAAAACCCATCTTCTCATATACAAATCCCTGTGTTTGATAGATGTATTTCTTGTTCCTCTTCAATATCGGAGCTCCCCAAGCCAAAATCCGAGCAAGCAAGTGTTGAGGATCATGTTTTTTGTCAAATAAACATAATGGACAGTCATAATGAGCAAAAGAATGTCAAAAATCAACAATGTACGCAAGAGGTTGCTTTTGTTCATGTAATTTTTCCAGCTGATCGCGAGTATCATGTGCATGCAGAAAGTGTGAAATCAGTTTCAACATGGAATACTTTGTATTTCAGCTCATTCAAATCCTTTTCTAATGCTTTTTATGAACAAGGTAAAAGGAAGCTGAAGCTTTTTCAAAGTTGTAAATCTTCAGGCACGAAGAGAAAGCAAAGACAAGTATCATGTGAAAGAAAAGTCAAGCATTGAAGAACACATAAATAATGAAGATATGGAAGGATTCGTGGCTGCAATGGAGGATGACCCTGCCTATTTGGAGCAAACAGATTTTCCCCTATCTCATTCTGATGACCTAGCATGGAAAGAGATCATTGGTGATCCTTTAGAGCACAAGGAGGCTAATTTTTTTTAAAATTGCCTAATTTTGTAGAGGACAGCAGTGATGTAAATGAAGAACATTCACATGCCAATAATCAAGTGTATGCATGCAGAAGCGAAGAGAACTTGGAGGGAGACGAGTTTGGGTCAGATCTAGAGTCCTTGTTTGTGTATTCTAACAATGATCAAGCTTTTATTGCAGCACCCAAGGAATTAGAGGACAGCATACAGTGTAAATTTGAGGATGTATCTCAAGTTTTGAGCATAATGAGGACTTCTTCTGTCAATACCTCGATGCAAAACAACTTGAGATCTCAAAACAATATCATGATCAATGCATCTTAAGCATGCATAAAAAAAGATTCTGAACCATCCTCAGAAGCACGGTCACTGTCAAGCCCAACCTTGATGACCTCTTGGGCATGAAAATGATGAGAAGCACAAGATACATGCGATCAATGATGTGAAGTTGCACATGCTTGGTTACCAGCAAGAACATGCTCTTCATCAAATTGTCATGCCTTCCCAGTCCCATCTGAATGAAGGAAACTCATATTACAGAAAATGGAAAAGTATCTCAAAGGCACAAACACTAGAGCATCAAAAGATGAAGAGTAGGCTTCTAAAGTCTCAAGGGTTATTTTGCAAACCATGTCCATGTTTGCAAATTTCCCATGTCAGTGCAGGTTTGCGTCCAAGTGCAAATTTGAACATAAACAAGCATCATCTACCTCATCCTTATTTTGAACATTGGATAACTCTGCCACCGTGTTTGCAGCATCATTACTGCTAATCATTCTGTGTTTCCCCTCAAGCTTTCCTACCCCTAAACTAGATGGAAAAGTTGTGATGTCCCCTTTTTGGGATCACCTTATATTGTGCCCTGGAATCACAATTCCAAATAAAACCAATAGCAGATTGTAGTTAAAGAGATAATTCCTACTTAAATTGAGATGATGTAAGCCTTGGTTATGGAAACCTGCAGCCATGTTAGATGAATATGACAGACATAACCCATGAAATACATTTAGTTCTAAGTCCAAGAAAGATTATATATATCAATACAAGTAGTCCCAAGGACTATGTGGGCTCAACCATAATGAGGACATGATAAGGTGCCCCAAGTATCCTCCCCTAGGCCCAATAGCAAGACCTTATCCTCTGTGGCCTCATGTGGTTCCTTAACCGATGGTCCTCAACCATCATCATGAGGTGTGTACCTAGTGAGGGCTTTAAACAATTCTCCTCCATCATGCCAACCTCTCCTCTTATGATTGAAGACCTTTCTTCATTTTCTTCAACAATTGATTTACTCGGAGATACTTGGGAGGCTGCAATAGGGTGTCCATCTCACAGTTCTCCCTTATACATAATAGGGTGCCCTTCTAGAAGTTCTCTCTTTTGCATAATAAGGTGCCCTTCTAGCAGTTCTCCCTTTTGCATTTCAGTTATGATTCAGATTTTATGAGGTCAAACTCTTCCTGAATCATATGATTTAGCTATCAAGGCTGAGTAAAATCTAATAGCTGCTGGAAAATTACCTCCAGTATCTGTGCAATCTTTGTCTCTTCCAAAAAGTACCTCTTCTCAAGCCGTCCAAAATAATCAAAAGTGTTCTTTCAGCTCACTACTCACCCTCCCCATTGAGTTGGTCAAGCCTAATGTGATTAATGAAGCAAAAGTTTTGATAGAACATCTATCCTACGAGATCATGGAGTTAAAAGATTAGCCTTTAACATATTAAACAGGCTTCTATGCTTCCATACCTTCCAGAACAACTTTGATTGTCATTTACCTAACAAAAACCCATCTTCTCATATACAAATCCCTGTGTTTGATAGATGTATTTCTTGTCCCTCTTCAATATCAGAGCTCCCCAAGCCAAAATCCGAGCAAGCAAGTGTTGAGGGTTATGTTTTTTGTCAAATGAACATAATGGACAGTCATAATGAGCAAAAGAATGTCAAAAATCAACAATGTACGCAAGAGGTTGCTTTTGTTCATGTAATTTTTCCAGCTGATCGCGAGTATCATGTGCATGCAGAAAGTGTGAAATCAGTTTCAACATGGAATACTTTGTATTTCAGCTCATTCAAATCCTTTTCTAATGCTTTTTATGAACAAGGTAAAAGGAAGCTGAAGCTTTTTCAAAGTGTAAATCTTCAGGCACAAAGAGAAAGCAAAGACAAGTATCATGTGAAAGAAAAGTCAAGCATTGAAGAACACATAAATAATGAAGATATGGAAGGATTCGTGGCTGCAATGGAGGATGACCCTGCCTATTTGGAGCAAACAGATTTTCCCCTATCTCATTCTGATGACCTAGCATGGAAAGAGATCATTGGTGATCCTTTAGAGCACAAGGAGGCTAATTTTTTTTAAAATTGCCTAATTTTGTAGAGGACAGCAGTGATGTAAATGAAGAACATTCACATGCCAATAATCAAGTGTATGCATGCAGAAGCGAAGAGAACTTGGAGGGAGACGAGTTTGGGTCAGATCTAGAGTCCTTGTTTGTGTATTCTAACAATGATCAAGCTTTTATTGCAGCACCCAAGGAATTAGAGGACGGCATACAGTGTGAATTTGAGGATGTATCTCAAGTTTTGACCATAATGAGGACTTCTTCTGTCAATAACTTGATGCAAAACAACTTGAGATCTCAAAACAATATCATGATCAATGCATCTTAAGCATGCATACAAAGAGATTCTGAACCATCCTCAGAAGCACGGTCACTGTCAAGCCCAACCTTGATGATCTCTTGGGGCATGAAAATGATGAGAAGCACAAGATACATGCGATCGATGATGTGAAGTTGCACATGCTTGGTTACCAGCAAGAACGTGCTCTTCATCAAATTGTCATGCCTTCCCAATCTCATCTGAATGAAGGAAACTCGTATTACAGAAAATGGAAAAGTATCTCAAAGGCACAAACACTAGAGCATCAAAAGATGAAGAGTTGGCTTCTAAAGTCTTAATGGTTGTTTTGCAAACCATGTCCATGTTTGCAAACTTCCCATGTCAGTGCAGATTTGCGTGCAAGTGCAAATTTGAACATAAACAAGCATCATCTACCTCATCCTTATTTTGAACATTGGATAACTCTGCCACTGTGTTTGGAGCATCATTACTACTAATCATTCTACGTTTCCCCTCAAGCTTTCCTACCCCTAAACTAGATGGAAAAGTTGTAATGTCCCCTTTTTGGGATCACCTTATATTTTGCCTGAAATCACAATTCCAAATAAAACCAATAGCAGATTGTAGTTAAAGAGATATTCCTACTTAAATTGAGATGATGTAACCCTTGGTTATGGAAACCTGCAACCATGTTCGATGAATATGACAGACATAACCCATGAAATACATTTAGTTCTAAGTCTAAGAAAGATTATATATATCAATACAACAAGTCCCAAGGACTATGTGGGCTCAACCATAATGAGGACCTGATGAGGTGCCCCAAGTATCCTCCCCTAGGCCTGTTGTGACGTTTTTTCACACATCGCCCCATTGCAAATGGGGACCCCCTAATTTTGGCTTTGCTTTTGGTTTGGTGTTGGTTTGTTTTTGTTGTTGTCTCTCTCTCTCGTTCTGTCTGTCTTTCCAGGGACGTTCCCGTCTCTAAGCTTAAGCGTGAGTTTGGCCAAGTCTGAAAATTAGGGTTTTGAACTTTTCAGCCAATATGAAGTCAAACGAGGTGAATAAAATGAGATTTGAGATTAACATTGATGATCACCACACTTCTAACAGGTTTCTACTGAAATTTCATCAGATTCTGACTACTTACTATTTTTAGTAAGTGTACAATTACGGGTGATCCTTCAACATTTTTGAAATTCCGACAGTCACGCTATTTCTAGAGCACATCAGGCTACTCACAGGTTAAATTTGAGCTGAAACGGACGACTTGCTATTCTTAGCAGTCCAGCTTCCAGAGCAGATTCCAGGGTCTATATGTTACATTTTCTGATGCATGTCTAGAGATTCTTTCTGGGTTTTTCGAGACCTTCGCAGTGATATGAAATGCAAAGTAGGATGACAACTTTCAACATTCGACCTTCGGAGGCCGATGTTAGGGTTTGCATGCAGCCTTTTTCATCGCATGTCGGCATATTCTTTCTAGGTTTTCCAAGAGCTTCGCAATGGTGTAACATGCAAGTGGAACCGATCACTTTTCAAAAACTTACTATTTTTAGCTAGTACTCGCATGTTGGAGATTTTTCTGGGTTTTTCTGGGTTTTTCGAGATTTTTCAGGCAACATGACATGCAAAATCATCCGGCAGCCGGTTGATCACTTTTCGGGCCGCTTTCTATTTTTAGCAGGTGTCACTTGGGCAGCTGCTCAGCACTTCGGAGCTGCAAACTGATCGTCATGCAACTGAAACGAGGGCAAACGGAGCTCATCTGAGGAGCATGCATAAAATTAGGGTTTCAAGCTTGAGAGCTAAAAATGAGGAGTCAGACACCAAAAGGTCCAAAACTGAAGTATCCATTACGATCTGCATCTTTCAGGAGGTCTGCTGGCAAAATTTGAAGGCAATCGGAGAACTTGCTATTTTTAGTAAGGTATTCTAGGCGCAAGCTATAAATAGAAAGTTGATCTCGATGTCAGCACAAACAAGCAAATTCACCAACAACGGGTGCACTGTCCAAATTTCAAGTCAAACGGAGATAGGGAAGTCTCAGAAACGAGTACTTACTATAAATAGTAAGTCATTTCAGAAACAGCTATAAATGGCAGGTCAGCATCAAATCTCGGCAGGTACAAGTCAAACATGTGATGAAGAGTCTTTGGCACAAATTTTGAGACAAACAGAGTTGCAGGGAATGAAGAATCAGATAATTGCTATTTTTAGCAGGTCGAGACAGAGAAATTAGGGTTTCCTAAAATCAAGGGCGAAACACGACAACCAGGCAAAAGCAGCATCTAGCCACGACCACCACATTTCAGGCATTCAGCACACAAAATTTGAAGGCATTCCGAGCAATTGCTATTTTTAGTAAGCTGCTAAAAATAGCAGGTACAGACGGATATCAGGCATTAGTGGCACAAACACATCCCAAGGTTCAAAACAAAGCAATATCAGGCTTGCTGGAGTCAAAAGTCAATCCAAAGCACAAAATTTGAAGAATTTTCTAAAAATAGCAAATTAGGGTTAGCATGATCGAGTTGCCCTAAATTTGACAAATGGCATAAAATTCACTGAAATTGATAAATTTTCAAGTCCAGCTAGTGAAAAATGCCTTTAAAAGCCGAAGGCTGGTTGAAAATCTTCTAAGTGCTACAAATTGGAAGCTCCTATGGTGAAATGCGCCCTTGGAGTGAAAGAGGTTGAAAAAGTTCTAAGTCATGAAAATTTGATACTCCATGGGTAAAATGCGCCCTTGACTTGAAGAGGATGATGAAAAATTTCTAAGGCATGGAAATTAAAACCTCACCCCTCCATATGCGCCTAGGGAAGAAGGTGGCATTAAAGTTTTCCCCCTCAATTGCGCCCTTGAAGTTCTAACTTGAGATAAGATTTAAAAATACTCTAAGTTTTGCAAATTT